>OZ010589.1:107759879-107832379 GCA_963932145.1 Acanthosepion lycidas | reverse complement strand
TCCGAATTCGCGCTAATCACGATAAAGAAGCCCAATTTTTTTTTCGTTTTTTTCTCTTTTTAAATTATAAAAAATTCCTTGAAAGTACCTTGAAAATCCTCCGTACTAACGAAATGTGAATAATTCGCTGATTTTTGGGAATTTTTCATTCTGAGCGTTGGAGCTGATACGAGGCAAGCTAAAGAAATTTGGATTTGAAATTTTTAATTTCAAAGACTACCAAAAATTTGATAAAAAAAGAAAATAACTTTGATTAAAAAATTTATAATTTCTTAAGGCGAATTAATATTTGCGATGAGTAACTTTACATTATTTTGGGGTGAATTAATATAAAAGATCTAAATCAAGTTATACGAGAGACTGCTGAATAGTTCTAGGTTCAACTAAGAAAATATTTTAAATTTTTAGCTATTAGGTTGGTGCAAAAATAATATCGTTTTTTGACGTTAAAAAAATACGACAAAAAACGATATTATTTTTGCACCAACCTAATATTTTACAAGATTTTTTAAAATGGCTGCGGCGAACTGATTAAATTCATATTAGGCTTACATTCTACGAAACGTGTATTGTAAAATTTTTTCCTGTATATGAAAGTTCGAAAATAGATTCAAAGCCTAATGATGAAAAATAGAATTTATTTCGTACATTTCCAAACTTTTTCAAGATAAACTCCTTTATCTAACGCATATCCTTAGAACGCAGTGATCAATGATTATATCCCAAAGCTTTCAGTTCAAATTTCAGCTAATAATGAAAATATCAGGCTACTAGCTTATTGATCTACACTCGTCTCTCTTCGTGTTTAACCATAGTATATTTAATTCATAATCCTTCATTTAAACATGTTCACTTAAATACAAGTGAATGTCTCTTGAAGTGAGATTTGTTTAACAAATCCCGATTTGCAGCCATTAAAATAATTCTCCTCCGTCGTTCTCTCAACATTTAGCATTTAATCTACCAGTTTAATGGTTATCTTTCTATCGTGTCCTTCATCCGAAAAACAATAAATTTATTGAAGGTTTCATCACTTAGATTTATTTGGTGGGTTTTCGTTTATTATATAAAATCTAACTTCATTGTAAGTGATGTGAAAAAAATAAAGTTTTATAATGATGAAAAAGGTTAATACAGGCCTTAAAATGTATATATTCTATCTCTATTTTGCTCCAATAAAAAATATTTATAAATTTTTTTGTTGTCAGATGATGGAAATCTCTCTACTTAAATCTGAGTGTTCTCTAAACGGGGTTCTATGATTATTTTCCTTATCAAATCTCAAATTTATTATTAATTAATGGTTTTTCAATCAATTTCTTTCCTAAACCGAAATTAGCATTTGACAATTTTTGAAAACAAAATCTAAGTTCATTAACAGCATTGTCTGCAAATGCACGTTTTATCTTCGTTGATTCAGGTGCATTAGAAAGCAAACAAGAATAAAATGCAAAAAAACAAAAAACAAAAAAACAATAAACAAAAAAAACACACGCGTTAAAAGGTTTTAGAGCGAATAAAAGCAATGGCATTTAATATGGACGGAATAACCAACCAAATTTTAACATTTATTTATATAAAAAAAACATGTATTATTAGAATAAGCAATTAAAATATAATTAAAAAAATCTGGAAGACATTTAAAGATTGAATTTATTTCTGAAGTTTTACAAGATTTATTTTCCCCCTATTTCATTCAAGTTACTGTCGTAGAATCTAGCTTCAATTTTACATACTGCTACCCCAAAACGGCACGGTGTAGTAACGGATAACGGTTCAAGTCGAGTTCGGATTATTGTCGATCTAGATGGCGTTCAAGACCATCAATAATAAGACACCAGAAGTAGTGATTTTTATAACATACTCATTTTATATTTTCCGAATATTTGCTCTACTCTGTATTGAGCACTCATTTAAGAATAATATTTTTTAGTTATTGGGATTTATTCCGTATACGCCAATTATATATATATATATATATATATATATATATATATATATATATATATATATATATATATATATATATATATATATATATATATATATATATATATATATATATATATATATATATATATATATATATATGTTTTTATGTTTATACGTTTTTTTATAGATAAAAATATTTAAGTAGATGCTCTGTTTATAATAAACAGTATAACAACATTTACCGGCCTGAATGCCCGAGACATTTTCATAGAAAATATGCGTCCTCCGATAGGAATCGAACCTGTATCCTATACGGGACCGTCATATAGCCTGACGTGCCTTAACCAATTGGGCTACAGAGGAGCTTTCAGTTATCAAGGTCGATTTTACTGTTTTTAAACGCAATTCTCCTTGCTAACCGAACTCTCCTCTGTAGCCCAATCGGTTAAGGCACGTCAGCTTATATGACGGTTCCGTATAGGATAGAGGTTCGATACTTGTCTGAGTGCGCACATTTTGTTGGACATTCAGGCCGGTAAATGTTGTTAAGAGAAATTCATTTCGTTTATTGATTTTTGGCTTTCGTGGAGTGGAGAAATACTGAAGAGGAAGTCAAAAGAAGGCAATTCAATGCCCGGCAACTCCAGCCAAGTCCATCACCCGCCCTACCATCGATTAATTCCAAAGGCTGTTCCATTTCCAAATTGGCGTCCTGAGCTATGTCGGTTTCAGGCATCGTGAAGGCATCGTATGAACCAAACACGGACACGTCGGATATATATATATATATTTAAAGCAAATAATTTAAATAAAAACAGACCACTTTAAGGTTCCATGAAATAAATTATTTTACCACAGCCCTTTTAAAGGACTGCGGATCATCAGACTTTACTTCCAAAAGAAGACTTGGAAGTAAAGTGATGATCCGCAGTCCTTGTTTTTATTTTATATATATATATATATATATATATATATATATATATATATATATATATCATTAAAGACGACGGACAAGTTACTACGATTAAGGTTTTTATTTTTCTTGCGTTTGAACAAGAGTTTTTAGTGTTATAGACAGTTTCTAATCTCTCTGTGATCAAAAAAGAAAACACTTGTTCGAACACAAGAAAAATTAAAAGCTTAATCGTAGTAATGTGTGTCGTCTTTAATGAAACGTACATAAATGAAGGATTGCTACCTAAATTCACAATATCTGTGTGTGTGTGTGTGTGTGTATGTGTGAGTGTGTGTATGAAAAGGGTATTAAAATGATCAAGGTCTAACCCATTTCCTAAAAATCTATAGTGATCAAATCAATAGGACTCTGCACCATACCACACAAGCAGGAGAAGCCAGTCATGGCTGTCAGACAATTTATGCAACTACATCGCCCATTATATCTGGCCACTAAACTCCCCAGACTGGAACCCCTTTGAGGATCATGTTTAGGGCGCAGTTGAGAGAGAGAGAGAGACCAACAAAACTCTTTATAGTACCAAAGACGAACTGACGGCAAGGATTATGGTAACATTCACTAACTTAAACTAGCGCACCATCCAGAAGTGTGGCAGAAGATTCCAAACTCATCTGGAGGCGGTGGTTGAAGACAATACCGATATTATTGAATACATTTACTCTTTAGTATTTCAAGATATTTTTATGTAATTTTGCTAAATATATCTGTTAACATGAGATTTTTTCATTTTTGTGTAATTTAGATGACAATTTATCCATCGCACCCTGCACACACACATACACACACACACACACACACACACACATATATATATATATATATAAATATATAAATATATATATATATACATATATGTATATGTGTGTGTGTGTGTGTACGCGCGTGCGTGTTGACTAAGGAACAAAAGAAATGTAACTTTCATATTTAAATTTACATTTTGTTCAACTCATCGATTACTCTCTCCTCGTGTCTCCTGAGCATATGTGTGCCTATATGTGCGTGGACATTACATTCTCGTCTGTGATATGTGAAAGACCTCCCAACCTTTGGAATGGTTGTTTTTATATTTCTTTCTGTTATGAAACTCTTCATCATACTTTTAAAATCAGCTTGCCGATGTGAGATTACGGGATTATGTATTTGGCGCGTGAGAGTTCCCATCATATCAACTCTGTACCTGGCTTCTTTAATACTAAGGGATAAATTATGCTGTGTTATTGCATGAAAAGTATATCTTCTGGAGGCACACATATGAGGGGCGTGGCAAACGACATATATTTGTTTAAGGATTGAGAGCATACTTTATTGAACCTCAAGGAAATGATTCTGTAAATCGAAAGACTTGCTTTTGTACAATTTGGAAGTTTATTAAATTGTAAATTTGTTGTAAAGTTTATTATATTACAACTTTGTTGTTTGTTTAAAATATATTTTCGCAACATTCATGACATTGAATTATTTTAATTAAACACATATTCTTTACAAATAAATTGCAAATATTTTCATACTTCATTGCAGTTCCTACACCACAACGTGTTCGATCAAACTGCATAAGCAAAAAATGCAACATTATGTCATTATTGTTATGACAATAGAATTTTTAAAGGCTTAGCTGAAAGAATGTATTGTAAAAATTGAAGATGATTTATACTGGCTAAGTTGAAAAACGTTGCTCTATAGGAACAATAACAAAACTGAATTTTCAAGTATAAAACGACAAACTTAATTCTTAGTTTAAACAAAAAACATGAATATTATACCTTGCTGGAATCTCAAATGCACAATTATACACAAAATAATATATATATATATATATATATATGAAAGTGAACATTGAAGTCAACACTTAGAGGCGACAGGCTGTTTCATGCTAGATGCAATTGTCAGGCCACACAGGCTCTATCTCTGATATTGAGCACTTTATCGCATAAATATACCTCACCTTGAGAGTATATCTCTTCATACATACATACATACATGCATACATACAATAATATTTTTATTGATTACATCATATGTGGGGTGGGAAAACGAAATACACACGTTGATTAAAATTCTATACTGATAAATAGACGTTTAACTTTAAATGTTTAAAATTCTTATGTCTGACGTGTCAAACTACATAACCTAACCGACCGTATTAAGCTATCTATAGATATTTTGCTGGTGTTACTATTATTTTTAAATCTTACATTGTATTAGGTTGGTAACATATGTGAGACAACGACATTATTTTTGCATCAACCTAATAGTAGGAATAGTTTCGTTAGGAAAGTTGGGAATCCATCTGCTTTATTTTAACTGTAGTCAATAATATATCCATAGAATGATTTGTTTGTTTTAACCAACTGATATTGCAATTAATGTTTAGAAGAATGGTGTGGTAGATGATTATATAAGCTCAAGGAATATCGGAATTGCAATTTTTCTTGTTGGGTATGTGCTGTTTTCATTCAAGTTTCATAAAAAACAACATCACAGTATTAATTTTCGAGTAATGATGCCATCATGGTCCAATTCAATTTTGACACTGAAAAAGAAGCCGGATAATAATATTGAGATATAAGAACAACATGATGCTGAATAAGACAACTAGAAGGAAGAAAAAAATGGACGAACAAAGAAGAGGGAGGCGTGGAAGAAAAGAGCAAATAATAAGAGGGGAGAAGACGATAAAGATGGTGAGATGAAACGGCTGCTACTGATGTCATAAGCTAAAAAGATAAAGTAGGAGGAGATGCTGCAAAGAGAGAGGGTGATGATAATGAACACTGAGAGAAGGAAGGGTTGCAGGAATTAAAAAAGAAAGATGAAGACGATTATGAACGAAGAAGAACGATCTGGAAGAAGACAAAGATGTCGACTGAAGAGAAAAATGGAGGAACAACAAACATTTATCCAGATGTTGGGATTATTTTCTAAGCATCAGGATGCAATACAACAGAATTCATTATCTGGAAGGGAGGAACTTTGGTGAAAGTGAATAGCAATATGACAGACAAAAGGTAAATAAATGAAAAACAAATCCTCAATAATAAAAGCTTTTTTTCTTATTTCACCGTGGTTATGTCGGTTTTCACGTTCGGGTGATTTCATAAACTTAACAAGAGTTATAACCATACCATTGGATGGATTACCACCGACAACTACGCAAAATAATTCAAGTTGTCTCAAGGTCGGCGCATACAATGCATATCTATTGCCAATTGATTTTCACCGTGGGAGAGAAACGTCACGTACATCCATGAAGATAACAGATAAATGTTATTTGTCGCTTGGTTTAAGTTTGTTTGTTGTAAAATCATTGCTAGAAAAAAAAAAAAAATAACAATAAAAAGGATTGGGAGAAAACTGTCTACATCTCTCTTTCTCTCTCTCTAACTATCTCTCTACTTGTCTATCTCTCTGTCTATCTATCTCTCTATCTATCACTCTATTTATCTATCTCTCTGTTTTTCTATATCTATATTCATCTATCCCCCTATCTATCTATCTATCTATCTATCTATCTATCTATCTTTCTACACATCTCTATCTATCTGTCTACACATATCTCTCTCTATCTATCTCTCTATTTATCTATCTCTCTATTTATCTATCTCTCTCAATATATCTCTCTCTTTATCTCTCTCTCTATCTCTCTAGTTATCTATCTCCTTGTCTACTTATCTTGCTATTTCTCTTTATCTATTTATCTAAATCTCTATTTATATATCTCTGTATCTATCGCTTTATCTATCATGACAACAGCTTTTGATGTAAGCAAATTGTTAGATAAGAAACAATATCGCTATAGTTTTCTCTATATACCAAGTGTAACAGCAAAATTGTCCAAATCGTGAAACAGCCTCGCATAATTGTCCATCCCCAAAATGTTTGACATTTAAAAAAAAAAAAACACTAAAGTAATTGAGTTTCTTTTTTCCAGGTCTTCAGATAAGACTTTTGGCCATCTTGACATCATTTGTCGTAAGAATAACTGAAAAAGCTATAGAGTTATTAAGCTAGAAAGAGAACAGGTTAAAATCGTTTTGTGTCGGTCCCACTCTCATCTCAACTGATCAATTGCGAGCGGAAAAAGTCATTCCGGCCTTCAGTAATGGTATGACCATTCATACTACGGCTTCCATCTTCAAAGTCCGTTCAAGAACCATCAAGAGATTGGTGAATAAGTTTAAAAAAGAGGAAACAGTAGAGATGAAAACTGAATCAGGAGGTCACAACAGGAAGAGGGTTTATCATTTCAATTCAGAGCTAAATGTATTCTTAATGTTAAAAGTAGTCCAAAAGTGTTATCAAAAACTCGGAGAATTTCAGTGCAATATCTTTAATCATTTCTAAGATACAACGGTTCCAACTTCATCTAACAATTGGATAATTTTGCTATTACACCCGGTAGATAGGTGCTACCGAAAAGTTCAGGGAAATTACGCGAGAAATGTCTTCATAAAAGACATGAGAGATTGCATTTTTGGATAACACTACATATTTTTCTGTCTGCTCATAGCTGTGTAAATGTCTCTGTTTTCTCATCCCTCTGTTTCAATCTGCTCATTTCTTCTCACATCTCTGCTAACATCTCTGTCTACCAGTCTACACATCTCTCTCTCTCTATTTATCTGTCTCTCTGTCTATCTATCTCTCTATTTATCTATCACTCCATTTATCTATCTCTCTGTCTATCTCTCTATTCATCTATCTGTCTATCGATCTCTCTATTTATCTATCTCTCTGTCTATCTATCTGCCTATCTATCTCTCTGTTTATCTATCTCTCTAATTATATATTCCTCTATTTATCTCTCTGTCTATCTCTATATTTATATATCTCTCTATCTTTCTATTAATCTGTTTCTCTATTTATCTACCTCTCTGTCTGTCTATCTATCTACCTATATATATATATATATATATATATATATATATATATATATATATATATATATATATATATATCTGTTTGTCAATCTCTCTTTTTATCTATCTCTCTATCTCTCTGTCTGTCTATCTATATATCTATTTATATATTTCACTGTCTATCTTTCTATTTTTCTATCTCTCTATTTATCAATCTCTTTGTCTACCTATCTCTCTATCTATTTCTCTATTTATCCATCTTTCTATCTATCGCTTTATCTATCATGACAACAGATTTTAATGTAAGATCGATGCTTTCAGAGCAACATTGAATTAGAGATGTCTTTATGAGGCATGGACATGAAATTACGGATATCTTATAACATTTGATTAAAAACTCAAACCAATCATGCTTATACGAATATAGGTAGCAACGCACTAACGCACACAGACATAAAAACGCGCATCCTGTTGTTTACAAAATAATTCCAAGTTCTGAATAAATGTTTCCTGTTCCTCCATTAATTTCATAGTAGATGTCGAGTGTAATTAGAATGTCGGACGAACGAGTTATTTCGAGAAAGAGATCCGTCGCTGGCGGCGACAACTCCAGACAACTTCGATTTAGGTAACAACAACAAGCAATTGCTTCAAGATTATTCGAGCAAATGGTAAAGACTTTTAATTCACAAGAAAAATAAGTTGAATATTGGAATATTTGCCATTGTGAAGTGATAAGAGAGATAAAACTAAACGTGTTATTTTTCGTTGAGATGTGATGGAATAACCTGCCACCATCATGAATGGCGGCACTATAGATGGTAACTGCCTATAAGTATCCGTTAGGACAGGAGAGTCGAGCTGGGATCTGCGAGAACTAGCGGCCTTCCGATAGCAGCACGCACACAACTGTACTGACTTGCGACGACCGTGCGCATAACTATTACTTTCTTGCTTGTTGTACTGGTTTCTACAATAAACCTGTTACTATTTATCCACCGTGTTTGTCTATTCCATATTTCTATTAGCACGGAATATATATATATATATATATATATATATATATATATATATATATATATATATATATATATATAAGTGTGCGCACGCGCGTGTGTGCGTGTGTTTATGTGTGTCCTGCGTATAACGATAAACTACATCCGATAGGTAATTGGAGGTTTTGAAGAACATGAAATCACCTCTTAATCGCTATTCTTCCCAGGTACACTTTTCTGTCGCTTTCTCTCTGTCCTTCTCTTTCTCGCTCCCTCTGCTTCTCTTTCGCCCTCCCTCTCCCTCTCTCTCTCTCTCTCTCTATATATATATATATATATATATATATTTGAATTATGTAATGGAATAATCTGCTACCATTATGAGTGGCGTCATTATAGGTCATAACTACCTATAAGTATCCGTTAGGACAGTGGAAGGGAGAGTCGAGCTGGGATCTTTCCCAGCTGTGCTGGTCGAACTCTCTGCCTTCGGGGAGAGAGGAACTCGGTCGAGGCTATGCTGAAGGACAGAGTCTCGTCCGGGGAGGTAGACAGACCCAAACCCGTTTATGCGTGTTCTACGGGGAATTTTTGGCCGAGACTAAGATCTCGGATGTCCCACTTAAAACTCGGCCTTGTGCCACTTGTGACTGCGTGGGGCAGTTGCTAAATAGCGTCGAGCTGGGATCTGCGAGAGTAGGTACCTTCTGATAGCAGCATGCACACAACTGTACTGATTTGCGACGACCGTGCGCATAACTATTACTTCCTTGCTATTTGTACTGGTTTCTACAATAAACCTTTTACTATTTATCCACCGTGTTTGTCCGTTACATATTTCTATTTGCACGGAATATAACAGTTGTGATGTACAATTAAGTTTTAACTTCCTCACCAGCTGCTTAATAATAAAGATATTTTTTTTCAGAACTTAAAATCTGGAACAAGGAATTTCAACGCAAATATTCCATCTTTGGTAGAAACAGGCAGGACACAATCTTGCTAACTCATATTTCTCTTACCTTAAAATGTTCTCTTTTAATAGAATTTCCTTTTTACATCCATATTCTACCCACGGCAATATTTTCATCGCTAGAGGCTATTTCAGAAGCATTTGGGGAACAGACTTTTAGGTGTATGTGTCTTTGAACAGTTCAATCTTAACCCTTTCAAGTCAAAAGCCAATCAATATCTAACCTCTCTCTCTGTGCCTTATTTAACCACCACCCCTTTCAATCATACCCCACATCCCACACCCTTTATCATGGAAACACAGATGTGAACAGAAGGGCAGAGATCCTTTAAGGTTTCTATATCACATTCCGGACTAATTAAATCACAGAAAATAAAAAGCCTACTTCCCCTCCCGAGGCCAATGAACTAATGATGGACGAGGGTGCCATGCCGTGACATAGGTATTCATAAGAATGGTCTTGAATAGAAAAACAGCACCAAGTGTTTCAAGAAATAGGATTTATGATAATTCGCAAAACAGAAACTATGATCTCGAATTAGAATGTGATGGCACTGATGCACTGAACCAATCACAAAAAAAAAATCAGAATGTGGATTCATAAAAAATAATCACTTCAAATACCTTGATATATCGATCAATTGTAACGCATTGGGTATAAAAGATAAGGAAATTGAAAACAGAATAGACTGCGCTAGAGGTAGTTTCGCCCAATACCACATGTTGCTACAAAAAAGAAAAAAAAAACATTAACTTAAAAATTCTACTCATATTCTTACATATCCTAGACAAATTGAGACTTTCCTATGGATATCTTACATAGCGCCAAAGCCGTTCAGAAATATCTTAACTTTCAGCTGTATACAACCGCTTCCTAACATCAATTGTTAAAATATTAGGTTGATGCAAAAATAATGACGTAATAATGTCGTTTTTTTTTTGTTTTTTAACGTCAAAAAATTATTTTTGCACCAACCTAATAGCTTTGAGCGAGTGAGGTCTGTAAGCCTTGGCGAAGACTACACTTTTTCAAACCTTACATACTACCGCTACAGAATCGCAAGCAAAGAACTATGCCACATAACAGAAAGCACATTACTTGAGGACTTCAAAAGCAGACACAGCTAAAATGCATAGCACATGTAAGTCGAAGAAAAGAAAATGACATCATCATAATCTTATCTGGTTGTCTTGTTCAGCTGGTTTCATTTCTTCCTTATATCGGGGAACCCTTCAACATTTTCAGATATGTTTAAAATAGGATATTAAATCTGGACAAAAGACTTATTTTAAACATAAAAAGTCAATTGTATAATTCATGAAAATGCAAGTGTTGGTTAATATTTAGAAAATTGGTAGACAAATCTGATACTAGATCGGAACATTTTGTAGATATTTGTTGGCCAAAAACAGCATCATTATAGTCTCAAATTTTTTACCATCTAAATATGATACAAACTGTATAAGGAAATTAAACATAGAATGGATTCCGCTAGAAGTAATTTCACCCAATATCACAAGTTGGTATAAAAAAGTAAAATTTGAAACTCTAGTCATGTTCTTAAATAGCCTAGCAAAATTGGGACCTTCATATGAATATCGTACATGGCACCAAAGCCGTTCAGAAATATCTAAACTCACAATTGTATACAACCGCTGCCTAAGATCAATTGTTAAAATAGCTTTGAGCGAGTGAGGCCTGTGTGTTTTGCCGAAAAATACACCTTTTCAAACCTTGTGGACTGTCGCTACAGAATCGTAAGCAAAGTACTGTGCCAGATAACAAAAAGCACATTACCTGAGGAATTTCAATAGAAGAAATGATTAAAATATAACTCGAAGAGAAAATAGCATAATAAAGATGATAACATTCCATACTACTTCAATTAGAAGCTTAGGAAAGAAACACCCCATCGATATCGTTACTGGAATTTCTGAAAAATTCTTTTAATAGAAAGAATTTATAAATTACGACCGACATTAGTCCTGATTGCTCGGCTAATGAGTGTCAAATATTTCCTTATAAGGAAACAACTACTATTACATTATTTACATTATTTGGACTATTGTCCTCATCTTTGTCGCCATATTTATTACATTTTTCGGCCCTTGTACCCCCCGGCCTTCTTCAGGTGGTTGGAATGTCGAACGGAACCCTTTATTTCGCTCACGGGGGTAGACTGTTCTACTTCCACGTGCTATGTTTAATGGATGTCAGTTATCAGTTATCTCCTGTTAATTCCCCTCTTCAAGTTCTCCACTGCCTTAACCGGGTATTGAACTCACACACTTTGGGTCCTGTTACTGGATCTAACCAAGGGCACAGGGGGAAAAGGCTTTGGTTAGATCCAGTGACAGGAGCGTACAACGGCCGAAACTTTGTAATAAATATGGCGACAAAGATGCGGACAATAGTCCGAATAATATAAATAATGCACATAATACTTCATCTCAGAAATATAGACAGAAACTATTATTACATTACCTTTCTAGCAATAACTATCTCCCTTGATGGGCTCTCGAGCTTTGTGTTGGGTAGCTTTGGTATAAAAGATGCTTTCTGAGCAAATGCTCCTATTCTATTAATCATAATTATGTAATTTATCGAGTCCAAAAGAAACCTCAACAGAAAGCACTGGACGGCCGTTTCGTCCTATATTTGGGACTCATCAGCCGTGCGCATCCACTACCGAGAATTGAAATCCGAACAATTACTATAGGAGGCAAACGGCATAACAATTGTACTAACGGGCCTCGGAGACGAAGAGGTAACGAATAAGACTCGATATAGCGCCGCTCGATCACAAATTCCGTGGTGGAACCTCTCCGAGTTTCTCTTTTACCCATAGGACTGTTCCTCCCTGAGCTACGACTGCTATCCCCAAGCTGCTCAGTCCAGGGCATTAGAAGCTGGTTCAAGCAAGGATATACAGATAGAAATAATTGGGAAGATTTTAAATAATCATAATTAAGTAATTCCTCGAGTCTAGAAGATACCTCAACAGAATGCGAAAAGCACAGAGATGGTAGAGATGGTATGGACGATGCCTCTTATCGTAACTGTTCGGGTTTCAATTCTCGGTCGTAGATGCACACTGCTGATGAGTAAAAAGTATAGGACGAAACGGCCGTCCAGTGCGTTCTGTTGTGGTTTCTTCTAAACACGATGAATTACTTATATATATATATATATATATATATATATATATATATATATATATATATATATATATATATATATATCTCAATGCAGAGATAAATACGTGTCTACACAATGCAAAATAACGTTTATCTGATTGGTTGGTTGTTTTTGTTTAGCAGAATATCAACCTCTATGTGTTATTTAATGCTGAAACCTAAATATTTTGAACGCAATTCTATTTCTCTTTGGAGATAATAATCATTTTTAGTGATACAAGTTTTACTAATTAACCCATTGCTTAGAGAGAAGATGTGGATTCCTACCTATCCCTAGAGTTTTTGCGATTAAGTCAATATAACTAACGCAACCAGAATTGGAAACCGGCTCTCCGATGAACAATTCCAAGCCATTATCTATTACACCACCCGCACATCGTGGCTTTACTAATCCATCAGGAACCGGTGTTTCAAGGTGAGTCTGGTGAGATTGAGGAAGAAATGAAAGATATAAATTCATACTATTATGAATTATGTTCATAAAAGCCATAATGCCAATAGTGGCCTTGTGACATGTAATTATGAATTATACTCCTGCACACTCGTACAACAGGAAATCGATTTGCAGTTACACAGAATGAGATGATAACGATGGCCACTCCAGATATTTACGAGGAAAATATCTGTGAGTTTAATGAAGGTAATTGGCATTAAGAGTCTAATGATAACGACATGAAACTATGGCGACCTTTTTCTATACGTAAGCTAACGCCCAGTTTTAATGACATCCGTAGTATCTATCTAAGTTTGTTTGATGGCTGTTGGAGGTGAAAATTCGGCTTCGGCATTCATTTCAGCACAGGTGAAAATGGAGTTTTACAATACTTATTTTCAAGGCAAGTAATCTTTTCTACTTGGAAGGTTAAGATAAACTTTCCTAGGTTTCTGGCTAAACAATTAGAATAACTGACATGATGTAGATATTAACCTTTTGTCTTTCAAGATATCGACGTATCGTAATGATTATTATCTGAGAAGGCATCCATATAAAATCATGTGAGGTTTTAAATTATTATGAACACAGTGGAAAAGTTGTTTTAAAAGTTAAAAGTTGTTTTTCATCAATGAAACACCACAAGTAGCAATGATTGGAAGCGCTCTTAATAATAATAATAATAATAATAATAATAATAATAATAATAATAATAAACAATTGAACATCTTGTATCAGGTTGCACGGTATTGGCATCCACTGAATATAAAACCCGGTATGACAGAGTTGGCCAATATCTGGACTGGAAAATCTGTAACTTCTAGGGGAAGGAAACTGAAAGAAAGTGGTATGAACACCACCCAGATCCGGTTACGGAGATAGAATCTGTTACAATTCTATGGGACTACACAATACACACAAACAGAACAATCAAAGCCCAGACATTGTTATTAGAGACCACAAGCAAAAAAAAGTGCCTCCTTATTGATATGACAGTCCCTGCAGACTGCAATGTATCTTTGACGATCTTCAAAAAGCTATCAAAATACAAGGACCTTGAAATCGAAATCTCAAAAATATGACTCATGGGAACATCAACTATCCCCGTTGTAGTAGGGGCCTTCGGATTTGTTGGTAAAAATTCCAGTAGACTAATTGAAGAGATTCTAAGAAATACAAAAAAATGTTCTCACGAGTAAAGCCCACACATTATGAAAGGCTTTATCTATGTAAATCTTTTTTGTTCAGTGGAAAATATCATGGTGACATCTCTAACCTTAGATTCCTGAGCGGGACCCGGAAAGAAATGTGTACACATCAGAAATCAAAATAAATAATAATAATAATAATAATAATAATAATAATAATAATAATAATAATTGACCATCTTGTATCAGGTTGCATCCACTGAATCCATATCTGCTTTTCAAATTATGCTACTTGTACGGGAAGGAAACCGCAAGAAACTGGTATTAACATCAACCCAAACCCAAACCAGTTAGAGATAGGACCTGCAACAATTTTATATAACTTTACCATAAACAAAAACAGAACAGTTAAAGCTAATCGCAAAGTCATGTGATCAAAGTCGACAAGAACAGAATGTGCTTTCTAATTGACATGACAGTCACTGCAGATTGCAATGTATCTTTGTTGATCTTCAAAAAACTATCAGAATACAAGGATCTTGAAGTGGAAATCTTTAAACGTAGCACATGAGGATATCATTAATTCCAGTTGTAATTGGAGCACTCGGATTGATTGGAAAAATAGACTCATTGAATTGATTCCTGGTAGAAATTGATTGTCTTAAAGAAATACAAAACATTATCCTCACCCGTTCAGCTCACACATTACAAAGAGCTTATTCTGTGTAGAATTTGTGTGGTCTTTTGCTTTTAGAAAAATGATCAGTGGAAAATATAAAGCCATTTCTGACCTTAGGTCTCTGGTTGGCACCCGGGAAAATGTGTATACAACAGAAATCCAAGGAAATAATAATAATAATAATAATAATAATAATAATAATTTGTCTCTTTGGTAGCCAGACACTTTCCTAAACGCCTGGTATCTTTGGGAGTGTGCATGTAGCAGGGATGCTTGTAACAGCTCACGTGCTGAGCTGTGTTTTCACTGTGTGTGGGGAGCTGAGATATGACCTTCATCCTCCGACCAAAACATCTAATAGTTGGAGAGGGCATAAGATAATAATGGCATCATATTCAGAAGGACATGAATAACTCCCTGAAACAATCATATAAGGTCTGAAGTCAGTATACTTTGGAATTCCATCATTCATATTAATAGACATAAGTTAACAGACAAGATATAGCGACTAACGTTAATAAGTCAAGCACTGTACTAAATTAGCGTCAAGGTCACCTAATTTTGCATCTGAAATAGCTCAATGTAACTGTCAGTTCTATGTTTACATTGTCTTCTCTCACACTTCTCGCTTGGAATCACTTCCGATTTCTTTCTTCCCAGTCAATTTTGATCCTCAAAAATCTAAATGCAATGTCAATCGTATATTCTATCTTCTTAATTCCTATTCTTTTATTGTTAATAATGTTTTTTCTTTTTTTTATATTCTCTCACATTCAGTAACCCCATTATTTCTAGGTGGCTTCGGGCGATATGATTCAAAAATATCAATGAGGATCATATGATAAATATCTTAAGAAAATACTGAGATTCAAAATGATTATTTGTTATTGAATTTATCGATTGTTGAATCTATCGTATAAAATTAAAGAGAAAATTTTATATCCTGAAAACAATAACTGGCAATCCTACTCATCACTGCTTGGGAAATATTTATAACGCTTTTATATCTTTTTAATACGAGAAAAAAAGAAGAAAAATTAAAATGGAAAGCATTCAAATTCCTCAAAGCTCTATACTAGGCCCTACTCTGTTCCTTATCTTCATTAATGACCTCCCCTATGTCATCAGTTCCCAAGCAGACATCTATGCGGACGACACTACTATTTACTCCTGCCTCAGAACAAATCTAGTGTCGCCGGCAAAACTAACCTGGCCGTTTGTCTTGAAAAGGACCTCCAATCGGTTGTGGACTGGGGCAGGAATTGGCTGGTTAACTTTAATGCCTCAACAACAAAACTGCTCTCTATTACTCACTAGAGAGAACCATCCCTGTCTCCCCTTAGAATGCCTGACGCTCAAATCCATGAGAGCACCTCTTTGCGACTGCTCGGTCTCACATTGTCTGCTGACCTGAGATGGAACGAATACATTGAGTCAATAACTTCGTCCACCGCTAGGAAAGCTGGCTCCCTGTGCCGGAGTCGACCCTTCAAATCTACAAATCAACCATTCGCCCTTGCATGGAGTATTGCTGCCATATATGGTCTGGAGCCACTTCTAATTGTCTCAAGGTCCTTGATAAAATCCAAAGACAGATATGCAATGTAACTGGCTCTGATCTGGCATCTCGTCTGCAGCCGGTCTCTCACAGACGTGCCGTCGTCTCCCTCTATCTTTTTTACAAATACTTTCATGAGTTGCTTTCGCTGGTTCCCAAACTTCATGAATTTAAGCGTTCTACTAGGCTGACATCTCGCTCTCACCCTTTCACTGTAAAAACTGTTAAATGTAGCCATCTCTTCTACTCCAATAGCTTCATGTCTCGTACTTCTTGCCTGTGGAACTCCCTCCCCATTTCTTGTTTTCCTGATAGCTATAATCTCCAACTCTTCAAATGTAATGTCAATCGACGTCTCCAGATGCCCTGATCTATCCCTTAACCTTCTCTTCATCCTTTCCTCTATCACTCCTCTTTGTTCTCGCTCCTACTATGAAACTCATTGCGTGCTAGTGGCTTCCCGCCTTGCTTGGGGTTGAATGCTTAAAAAAAAGAACAAAAAAAAAAAAAAAAACCGAAGTTTATATAGAAACTTAAACTCTGAAAAAATGTTTTTTGAATAAATTCCAAAACGTAAAGTAGAAAAAAAACCGGCTAGAAGGATATACATTATCAATTACAATTTGAAACCGAAAAAAAAAACTTAATTTATTCTTGTATCGTAAACACTATTAACAAAAGACCAATGCTACTACGAATATGTATCATATTGTTATTTCACGAGTATAATCACTTTATAAACATTAGTCGTTTCATTTCTGATATGTCTCGAAAGGGATATGTTTGTTCGAAGTAGCAAAGTGGTTTTGGACTACTGTAACCGAGTAGGGCAATCTAACAGGTAACCGTAATGGACTGGTCCTCGTCGTAGTGGTAAACAATAGGCGTAGTCAATAGCCGAAGACAATAGGCGTAGCCAATAGGCGAAGACAATAGGTGTAGTCAATGAGGCACCATTTTAATAATAATAATAATACCTCCACATCAGTCTGTATTTATTGCTGACACCAGCCTATCATATTACTGAGGGGGAACATCAATTTCTTTTTCTCTGAAGGCATGAAAATATCTATACATGTATCTATACCGACATTGTCAACGTATATACGGGAAAATAAACTAACGTTAGAATCCAGCTAATCAGATAGGTAGTAATACAGGGTGTTCCAAAAGTCTTGGAAACACTTTGACATTGAATATCTCGAAAACAATTAAGGATAGGAAAACGCGCCTGACATATTCTAACAGAATTTAATCTCAAGTTTTACATGGAATGTTCAAGGTGAGCACCGTTGGTCACACGGTACACATCAAATCCCCCATCTTCCAATTTCTCTTACATTGAAATCCAAAAGTGACGACAAGATGGTTTGTAAGTGTCCTACAACTGTTGCGTTAACTGTAGCTTGTAAAGTGTCACGTGCAGTCGTCTTTTTAAGTCACGGTTGTCGTAGGAAGCTGAAGTTCCTTACTGGCTCATCTGATCGATTTACAGTTCGAAGTCGCTCAACCGTATCATCTGAAGTTGAGGAGCATCCCGTTCTCTTAGCTGGGCACAAACACCCATCCTTCATGAATTTACCATTCCATCTCAATATGGACTTCCTTTCTGGTCCCTCTTTTCGGAATTTTGTGCGAAATGCACGTTGAGCAACTGTCCATAAGTCAGTTTTTGAAATTTCAAGGATGGAAAACACCTTTTCTGGTTGAGTGAATGCCATTACTGGATCTGGAAAAAAAATAAACAATCATTAGCATTACAAAAAGCTTAATGAATTTAGCTTTAAAATGGTACCAGTTTCATCTTACTACCATTCCTAGTTTAGCTGATATGAGGGCTTGAAATGTCTTCTGGAGCACCCGTATAACTAAAAATATAGTTGGAGATTTTAAAAGAGTTCTCTGAAATTATGGGTTTGGAACATTTTTAACATTTTTGTCAATGTTTCCATGATATTTACTCAATTAAATGGATTGATTTATTTTTATATAATGGTAATATAAGTTCTATAAAATGGGAGTGACGTAACATCAAGCTTAATGGCCGCCTTTCTTATGCTTTGAGTAAATCATAATGAGAAGGAACACTAGCAAGAGGAGGAGGAATCCAATAAAGAAAGGATTGTATTAACATGGAAAGAAGATACAAGCAAAGTTAATGTCGCCTGTGAGGAGAAAATGATAAAACTGTCAAGATTATAATGAATCTAGAAAATGAACTCATAATGAACAGACTTGATACGGTAAGGACGACGAAACATTGGAAACTGATAAACGGACTGAGATTGATTAATTGACTTATCAAACTTTTGCATGTTATTTAAAGGCAGAAAACATTTTTTTAGATTGTAAGAATTTTAGGAGATAATGATTTACTCATACAAGTTCTACTAATTAACCCGTAGCTAGGGAGCGAAGGGATAAATTTATACATTTACCAAAGATATTTACTCGTAAATGAATATAAGGAACTAGAATGGAATTGGAACTCGGCTCCTGATTTCCAATTCCGAACCATTGTCTATTACACCAATCACACATCCAAGCTTACAGAACTTGGCATACCCAGGTGGTCACCAATGTAGGTGATGACCAGGATAGACATTGCTTAACTTCGGAACTGACTGAGATTTAACAATTCAGGCTAATAGTATACAGATGAACTAAATGTTCTCTTCGAGAAAACAAGAAGAAAAATTCTTCGATCTTTGGAAATTGAGACAGGCTACACAATCCAGGAGAGGAGAGATTCTTTTCTCGTAGACTAAACAAAGGTTGTCTGTCAGAGGAAGTCACTTCCAGAAGAACATAAAGTTAAACAAAAAATAGGGAGAAAGATAATAACCTGAAATTTTAGTGAAAATAATAGTGGAATATGAAGGTAATTATTCTTGGAATAATTGGAAATGTTCCAAAGAACTACGCAAAAAAAAAAAAAAAACCCTTGAAGAATTGGAAAATCAATAAAAAAACAAAAACAAAAAAAAAAGCCAGGAATCATACAGACATCATAAGTAAAATCAGACAGAATATTGAAGAGTGTCTGGTATATTCTGATTTGCTCTTGTTTCCCCGTTGAAAGACAAAAGATATTAGAGGAAAAATAATAGAATTTTCGGTTGTTAATGTTGGGGGCAGTGATGATAATGGTAATGCCAGTGTAAAACATATAACAGAAAAAGAAAAGAAAGCATTTTAAAATTCATTTGAAAACTCTTTTGGAAATTGCTCTGGTGAATTTAGCGATGGGTTTCCATTGAATATCACATTCGGTATTGTTTGCCTCGGGTCCAATTTTTTGTGAAAATCAAATTTGGATTCTTTCGATAGATTTTATTTTCAAGCACCATTACTTCATATATCTTCTGTCTGTCATAAGGATGAAAAACAACATCCCTACATCCAGTTGCAGGGGTATAACATTTCGTTTACACAAAACTAATCAAATCAACTAAAAAATGTTTCCTTGATCATTTTCAATAGTCGGATGGTCACCAAAATTTTTTTTGTGTCTTTCTGCTGGAAAATGGTCGAGTCTTTGTACTGCTTCATAAATTTCCAATCTCTTTATGCTTTTCTTTTCTTTTTTTTTATAAGAGTTAGATCAGACCATGAATGGAATATTGCTGCCCTATCTGGGCTAAAGCTAACCACTGCTTACTTTCCAGTCTTGAAAGACATTCAAATTCTTTTACATAACTTTCTGGGGGATTTCATATCTTACAGCGCCATACCTACAAGTCCAACATCGCAAATCTGTCGCTACTTCCAGGGTAAATGATCTAACATCAATCTTTAGGTCAACCAGTTCAGACTCTTACGGATATACAAGCGGTGTAATGAATAGAGACACGGATTTAGAAATCAGCGCAACTACTTTGAATTGCAGTCGAGTTCCTTACATTCATTTACTAGCAGATACCATTTGAAAAGCATTAAATCCATCTCTTCTCCCCAAATATAGGTTAAAAACTAAGACTTTATAATCTGGGAAAATAAGTTGAGGTCTGGAATTTGACTTTCAATAAAGATTTCCAGTATTTCGCCATTGTCGTATATTTCCTGTAATTTTGTCGATGCTGAAATTATTTGAAGCCGATAAAATTTCTGTTACAATCCCATTGGGCTCTGCTGCTTTGTCCTTGCCATCAGAATAACATCTTATTTTTTTCATATCTAGTGATGACACTTGTGAATATATAACGATCTAAAACATATTTCTGTTGCCAATTGTTTTATATATTTTTAATATCCAGAATATTTCTGGGATTGTCACTGAAATATAAATATTACTTACCTGTTATCAAGGTAATTTATTTTTACTATGAAGGCAAAACGAAGGAGTTGTTCTGTTAATTGTAAAAAGATATTTTCTTCTCATAGAAAACAAATAAAATAGCACTCAGGTCTAAAAATAAAAATAAATATAGTTTTCAATAATTTCACAACAAGCAAGGCAATAAAGCCACTAAGATTCAATGAGTTAAGGAGTGTTAGAGAATGAGAAAAAAGAAAACATCATTAAGGAGCGTGAACAATAAAAGAATAGGAATTAAGAAGGCAGAAAATAGTGAATGACATTACATTTACATTTTTGTCTATATTTCAGAGATAACGTTTTATAACTATTGAAATTATTTACATTGTTCGGACTGTTATCCTCATCTTTATTGCCATATTCACAATCAACATCTGTCTCTATTTCTCAGATGAGGTATTGTAACTATTTACACTATTTACATTGTTTGGACTGTTGTCCTCATCTTTATTGCCATATTCACAATCAACATCTGTCTCTATTTCTCAGTTGAGGTATTGTAACTATTTACACTATTTACATTGTTTGGACTGTTGTCCTCATCTTTATTGCCATATTCACAATCAACATCTGTCTCTATTTCTCAGATGAGGTATTGTAACTATTTACACTATTTACATTGTTTGGACTGTTGTCCTCATCTTTATTGCCATATTCACAATCAACATCTGTCTCTATTTCTCAGTTGAGGTATTGTAACTATTTACACTATTTACATTGTTTGGACTGTTATCCTCATCTTTATTGCCATATTCACAATCAACATCTGTCTCTATTTCTCAGTTGAGGTATTGTAACTATTTACACTATTTACATTGTTTGGACTGTTGTCCTCATCTTTATTGCCATATTCACAATCAACATCTGTCTCTATTTCTCAGATGAGGTATTGTAACTATTTACACTATTTACATTGTTTGGACTGTTGTCCTCATCTTTATTGCCATATTCACAATCAACATCTGTCTCTATTTCTCAGTTGAGGTATTGTAACTATTTACACTATTTACATTGTTTGGACTGTTGTCCTCATCTTTATTGTCATATTCACAATCAACATCTGTCTCTATTTCTCAGTTGAGGTATTGTAACTATTTACACTATTTACATTGTTTGGACTGTTGTCCTCATCTTTATTGCCATATTCACAATCAACATCTGTCTCTATTTCTCAGTTGAGGTATTGTAACTATTTACACTATTTACATTGTTTGGACTGTTGTCCTCATCTTTATTGCCATATTCACAATCAACATCTGTCTCTATTTCTCAGTTGAGGTATTGTAACTATTTACACTATTTACATTGTTTGGACTGTTGTCCTCATCTTTATTGCCATATTCACAATCAACATCTGTCTCTATTTCTCAGATGAGGTATTGTAACTATTTACACTATTTACATTGTTTGGACTGTTGTCCTCATCTTTATTGCCATATTCACAATCAACATCTGTCTCTATTTCTCAGTTGAGGTATTGTAACTATTTACACTATTTACATTGTTTGGACTGTTGTCCTCATCTTTATTGCCATATTCACAATCAACATCTGTCTCTATTTCTCAGTTGAGGTATTGTAACTATTTACACTATTTACATTGTTTGGACTGTTGTCCTCATCTTTATTGCCATATTCACAATCAACATCTGTCTCTATTTCTCAGTTGAGGTATTGTAACTATTTACACTATTTACATTGTTTGGACTGTTGTCCTCATCTTTATTGCCATATTCACAATCAACATCTGTCTCTATTTCTCAGTTGAGGTATTGTAACTATTTACACTATTTACATTGTTTGGACTGTTGTCCTCATCTTTATTGCCATATTCACAATCAACATCTGTCTCTATTTCTCAGTTGAGGTATTGTAACTATTTACACTATTTACATTGTTTGGACTGTTGTCCTCATCTTTATTGCCATATTCACAATCAACATCTGTCTCTATTTCTCAGTTGAGGTATTGTAACTATTTACACTATTTACATTGTTTGGACTGTTGTCCTCATCTTTATTGCCATATTCACAATCAACATCTGTCTCTATTTCTCAGTTGAGGTATTGTAACTATTTACACTATTTACATTGTTTGGACTGTTGTCCTCATCTTTATTGTCATATTCACAATCAACATCTGTCTCTATTTCTCAGTTGAGGTATTGTAACTATTTACACTATTTACATTGTTTGGACTGTTGTCCTCATCTTTATTGCCATATTCACAATCAACATCTGTCTCTATTTCTCAGATGAGGTATTGTAACTATTTACACTATTTACATTGTTTGGACTGTTGTCCTCATCTTTATTGTCATATTCACGATGTTTTCGCTGTTGTACGCTCTGACCTTCTTCAGGTGATATACGTTGGAATTTTGAACCGGACTCTGTATTTGGTCTGCAGAGGTAGCTTATTCTAATTCCACGTGCCATACGTTTTATTTTATTTTATTTTTTTTTTGATATCCCAGTTTCAGTTAATTCCCTTTAGTAACTCAACACCTGCAAGTTTTTGTTCTCTCTTCTGTGAACAGGTATTGAAGCTTCAATCTATCACCTGAAGAAAACCGTAGTATAGAATGACCGAAACGTCGTGAATATGGCAGTATAGATGAGGACAACAGTCCGAACGATGTAGATAGTGTAAATAGTTAGAATACTTCATCTCAGAAAAATAGATAGTGCTGAAGAAATACGATGCGTACAACGACTGAAACGTCATCAATATGTCAATAAAGATTAAGACAACAGTCCGAACGATGTAAATAGTGCAAATAGTTAGAATACTTCATCGTAGAAACATAGACAGATCCTGAAGAATGCTGGAGCGTACAAAGGCTGAAACGTCATGAATATAGCAATAACAATGAGGATAACAGTACGAACGATGTCAATAGTGTAAACAGAATATTTCATCCCAGAAACATAGACAGATCCTGAAGAAAGCCAGAGCGTACAAAGACTGAAACCTCATGAATATAGCAATAAATATGAAGATAACAGTACAAACGATGTCAATAGTGTAAATATTTAAGTTTCTGAAGATCAAAGTTGAGTGGAAAGCAAGAAAACGGATGTGAGTTCCACAAGCGAGAAGTTAGAATAATAAAATAAAATAGTCTTGTTCCATTTTCAGCGCTTCATCCACTTAACTATGTCTGGTTGACAGCCACATCTGTTTCCGACACTATTTAAAAAGATAAACGACCGGTCAACAGACAATAGATTTCGATCTGTCATTTTCCTGTGACTATTGATAACCGCCTGTTTTATTGTTTGTGAAACTCGAAAGAATTCTTAGCTGACTTCAGTACGTTACCACTGGTTGATCGCTCGTCCGTAAGTCCTGAAAAACACGGAGGGATCGATACCAGATGCAAGTCACGTACAAAAATAGTTTTTATTAATCAATAAAAACAACACTTTACTACAACTACTAGTGCTAAAAGAACTTGTGACTATTCCCACCATCAATTAGTTACGTATTTATTCTCTCTAATTTGCCTCCTACTATGTCACGTGTCGCGAGACTGTCGCCAAACTACAACTGTCTATACTCTATTTAAAAGATCGATTCGATTCTGAATAGTAGGAAAAGAAATGTAACTTCACTGACCTCAATTCTCAGTAATTGCTCCACTTTATTTACTATCAGTTATCATAGCGAATTTAAAGCAGTCGATCGATATACGATGATGCGAAAATGTCATCGATAGAATATTAGTATTCAAAAAAAAAAAAAAAGAAAAAGAAAGATCGTTAACGGATCCAATAATAGGCTGGTCCTTTTCATGGGAGGGTTGGATAGAAAAAGCATTAAAAATATTGAGTTAAGAAATATATCTCTGAATTGCTTCAATATGGTTTTGAAAATGAAAGAAAGGTTTGAAAAAGTATACATTTACCTATGGTTGGTCAAAACAAGCGTGTTAACATATATATTTTTTATATATGTAACATCTTTCTTCAAAGTGTGGTAGAACATGGCTCTCCACAAGATCCTGCGTCCCCCTGACTGAAATCAGTATTTCAATTATATTGCAGAATGCTAAGGCTACTGAGATCTTATCTGAAATCATCTTAGCTGCCTCATTTGGACTTAGTCTTTTTTTTTTGGTGGGGGGTGGGGTCGGGGGTCGTAAAATCCGACACCGAAATTCGAAGGAGCATTAGGATAGCGAAAGATGCCTTCTAAAAGCTAAGAAACAGGAAAATGTCGTTAGAAACAAGAGAAAAGAATACTGAACTGTTACTTGATATCAGTCATCCTAATGGCAGTGAATGCTGGACAATCACACTGATGAAGAGAGACTTGAAGCAACAGAAATCTGATTCTACAGAAGGATGATGAACATGTGAATAATGACGAAATTCTAGAGAAAATGAAAAAAAAAAGCAGTTAATACCTAACATAAGAAAGAAACAGTTGAAATTATTGGGAGGTATAATGAGGAAAGAGGGCTTAGAAAATGAGACACTCACAGGACATATTGGAGATAAGAGTGACAGAAGAGGAAATCAGTGCATAACTTACCTAAGGAGCTTCTGTAAATGATTAGCAGAACAGGAATTAGGAGAGATAGCAAAAAGAGAAAATTTATCAAGAGCTACAAAGAACAGGAAATTGTGGAGGACCATAATCGCCTACGCCATGAAGGGTGACGGAACAGATAGGAATGAGAACGAGTTTGTGTAAATGGTTGGCAGAACAGGGATTAGAAAAAATAGCAAAAATAGAAAATTTATCAAGAGCCACAAAGAACAGGAAATTGTGGAGGACCATGATCGCCCACGTCATGAAGGGTGACGGAACAGATAGGAATGAGAACGAGTTTGTGTAAATGGTTGTCAGAACAGGGTTTAGAAAAGATAGCAAAAAGAGAAAATTTATCAAGAGCCACAAA
The DNA here is from genome assembly GCA_963932145.1 of Acanthosepion lycidas. Taxonomy (NCBI): domain Eukaryota; kingdom Metazoa; phylum Mollusca; class Cephalopoda; order Sepiida; family Sepiidae; genus Acanthosepion; species Acanthosepion lycidas. The sequence continues at coordinate 107,806,405 of OZ010589.1, read as the reverse complement.
GAACAGGAAATTGTGGAGGACCATGATCGCCCACGCCATGAAGGTTGACGGAACAGATAGGAATGAGAACGAGTTTGTGTAAATTGTTGGCAGAACAGGGTTTAGAAAAGATAGCAAAAAGAGAAAATTTACCAAGAGCCACAAAGAACAGGAAATTGTGGAGGACCATGATCGCCCACATGATGAAGGGATACGGTATATAAAAGGAGTTAATCTTTTATTCAGATTATTTTTTGTCGTAACATCGATGGATTAGTTTAAAATCTTATATATAAAGTACAGTGTATGTGTGTATGTGCGTTTGTGTGTCCAAGCAACTCCTTCGCTCCCATTGGTTAGATTTCAATGATTTTCGTTGAGCTCAGATTCAGGATTCGCGGATTATGCGAGTTTACAAATATATATATTAATATATTATACTAGCCATGATCATTGCTTTCGTGGTTCAAGGTGAGTAACACTTATTTTCCTTTTGTATCCAAAATTGCGGCTAGCTTAGAATTTTAAGCTAAAATTTTAAGCTAGCTCAAAAACCGCCCTCCCGGGCGACATTTACGCAAGCTCCTATGGAGGACTTTTGGTTTGGCCATCATCACAATATCTAGGGACGAGAAACTACAGACGAACTCAAAATTGCTACATTTAAGTATTGATTTAATGTTTAGACTTACCTTTCGAAAGTTCGACGATAATTCTTCTACTGCCAATTAATTTAAAAATGATTTGATGTACGTAGATCCTTATTTTCCGTACAAACAATTATTTTATTTTATGGGTAAGAGGAAAATTAATAAGATGAAATTAAAAGAGGTTAAAGATGGAAAAATTCAACATTTGAGAAGTTAGAGAAACATAAGAGCTAATTAATTAAAACCTGTATTATGTAATCTATGTGAATAAATGCGAAATTGGAGTGAATTTTGAGATTAAAGATTCTCAGCTCTACTTTATAGTAATTTACACACGGTATTTACTCTGTCCCCCAACTAAAAGGAGATGTGACGCAATGTCTATTTTTACGTGGGGACCCGAGCGCGTACACCCGGGCAAGGGACAAAAATTCCCCTCAGCCCCTGCAACCGTCGGTTGCGCTGGCCTCGGTGCGAACACCGATTTCTCCCTCTGGTGCAATGAGAGAGCGCGGCCACGGTCAGCTATTTCCCAGGGATGGGCACCTTTTCAGTATAATTTTCTCAGTTGCGACTCTGTCCTTTGACGGAGTCGCCCCTGAGGGCACACGGCCGAAAGACAGAGAGGCAACTGAGAGATGATTAGTAGATGAGTACCTTCTCAAAAAGAGCGATATTTATTCTGTTTAACTACAGAAATGTGGCACAAGGCCTGAAAAAGGGGATTGGGGAAAGGATGGTCTTCTTCTGTCTTAACTATAACTTAGCTAGCCGCAAATACTGACCCAATCGTACAAAACAATATTCCTGACACCAAAACAACACATTCATACGTACCTTTCTTACTACAACCACCATAATGCCTCTTTGTCTCCATGAAAATACTAACTAGTCCCCATATTTACAATTCGTTGTCTGTGGGGGGGGGGATAACAAATCTAAAAATTAACCCCAATGAATATTTACAATATGAATACAAAAGGCTATTTACAAGAAACTAAAGAAAATAAGATTAGTAATAAAAACCCCCACAATCACTAAATGTGGCAGAAACATCACTTCACTGGCCGAAAACAATGCGGGACTATAATAGTATAAAACATTCATTCATCCCAAGTACTCACACTGACATGCACTCATTCAGACACGACAACAAATACGAAACCACTCACGCGAAACGAAAGGCGCCCCGCATCCACCAGCGAACTGACATCACTGACCACCTAACGAGGGAGGGGAATTAAAAACTTAAAAGTAGGGACAGAAATAAAAGGGGCCAATGAGCATACATACCCTAGCTAAGTTAACTTGAAAAAGGAAACTAAAGCATCAAAAAACGGAAACCTAAGCTAGCCTAATTTCGGGATGGGTTGCACACGTTCAACCCAGGAAGAGCAATATCCTGATGCCTAACCGGCATCAATGTGCCAATCAAGGTCAGCCCCTTTCACACGACACAAGCGCGCAAGATTCACCCACCTTTTGCTGAATTCTGATGAAGTGAGCCGCCGCCTTTCCGTCCTAATCTTGACTTTAAGCTGATGCTTAAAGTACAAGATCAGTTGGGAAGAGGTGAACTTCTCGCCTCCATAGAATTCTGACGTGTCGTCCAAGTCACGACTCTCATAACGCCTAGCAAGCAGTGGAACACATACTGTTCAGCCTTTGTCAGCGGCGGTGCTACATTGCTACAAACGGAAACGGACTGAAGGACAAAGGACTTTCCCTGCAGCATGCGGACCATGAGGCCTTCAACAAACTTGACCAACGGCACTACCTGGCTGCAATGAAAGAAGGCGTGACCCAAGGTCTCGACCTCCCCACTACAACGTCGGCAGTTTGGAGAATTCTCCAAGCCAGCTGAGCAGAGTCTCTTGGCGACCCAGAGGGCCCTACGAATCACCAGCCAGGTGAGTGATGCCTAATCGTTATTGAGGCATTTCAACCCGGGCGCCCAAGGCCATATTGAGCGAGCCTTCTGCTTCGTCAGACCGAGCTCGTTAATCAGATCATCATGCACGGCCCCCCTGACTAAAACTTGATATAATGCCCTACGAGACAACGCCTGGACGTTGGAGAGGCCATCCGACGCCCGTAAGAGGCGCTTCAGAGCAATACGACATTCACGATTGAAGGAGCATTCGCCTCGGGGTAAACGGCGGGCCTCCTCCTCGCACGAATGCACACTTCTCAGGGATGGGAAGTTCTCAAAAAGAGCTAAAATGATTTATCTCTGTGTTATATATTATCTACTTCTAGGCACTATCACTCTTAAGGTTTAACTAATTTGCATATTGATTTAAAAAAATGTTTATTTCATTAATTAACTGTCCTTCATTACTGTTCTTTTATTCAAGGGTTGTTTTAATTTTAATATCAAAAATAGTTCTGTTTAGGAATATTGTCTTATATAGTGCAGAAAAGTGTTTGAAATTTGCAATTTACTTGGTCTTCAAAAAGTTGGCATCTTTTCGTAAAACTTACCTTAACTATAACAAGCCAATTTATGAATGAAACGTTCTTTTATAATTTTTGTTTCAAAGATTTTAAGTAGTGAATATATGTTACTATAGCGAGTGGGTGAAGCGTGCTAGTATTTATACGAAAAAGAGTTTTTTAAGAAATTTGAAAAATAGTTTCATTGAAACTAGATTTGATTACGCGTTTCGCCATTTTACTTTTCATCAGATCCAAAAGCGAAAAAAGAAATGTGGGTATTTGTGTCTATGCTTAAATAATGAATCTTAGTACATTTTAGCTAAGATGGTGTTTCTCGCGATTAAACAAGAATGAAAATGGGTGAATTTAATATTTCATCTGTATCTTTTCTTTATAATTCTTAGTTCATGTTGAAAGTTATTAATATATTTTACCAGTATTTTTGTGTAGAATTAAAGATAAATCCTCATCTCATTTTCAGAATGGTTCGAAAGCAAGGGATTCATGCTGCCTTTTCAGAAATGAATCTAATGCAAATACTCATCCAATTTCTCAGAATGGGTTGAAAGTAAAAGATTGTCTTTAGATCTTTAGGTTTTCCATGTTGACAATATATGTTTAAAATAGGATATTATTAGGTTGGTGCAAAATAATGACGTAATAATGTCGTTTTTTGACGTATTTTTTAACGTCAAGAACGACATTATTACGTCATTATTTTTGCACCAGCCTGATAAATCTGAACAAAAGACTTATTTTAAACATAAAAAGTATATTGTATAATTCATGAAAATGCAAGTGTTGGTTAATATTTAGAAAATTGGTAGACAAATCTGATACTAGATCGGAACATTTTATAGATATTTGTTGGCCAAAAACAGCATCATTATAGCGTCAAAGTTTTTAACATCTAAATATGATTCAAACTGAATAAGGAAATTAAACATAGAATGGATTCCGCTAGAAGTAGTTTCACCCAATATCACAAGTTGGTATAAAAAATTAAAATTTAAAACTCTAATCATGTTCTTAAATGGCCTAGCAAAATTGAGACCTTCATATGAATATCTTACATGGCACCAAACCCGTTCAGAAATATCTAAACTCACAATTGTTTACAGCCACTCCCTAAGATCAATTGTTAAAATAGCTTTGAGCGAGTGAGGTCTGTGATTCTTGGTTGACATTAAATTCGATTCAAATCTCTGTTAACCTAAGCTGTGCTTTTAAAAATGACCAGCATTTTTTAGTACCCCTGTTAAGATCTCAAATATATATCTATGCCTATAGAAAGACGTGTTGAACATTTTTTTAACCATAGAACAGTAACCATGGGTATATAATACCTAGCGCAAATTTTCCTATTTTTAATTACAATTTTCAGTACCTGATTTTCTTACGTAAATAATGTTTTTCAGTTTCTAATAACGTTAACTCAAAGTACAACATTTGAAGTGCCTGCATGTAAAATATTTCAAATAAAGATTTATATTTAATATTTTTTTTGATATTTTCAAAATCAGTTATGATATACCCATGGTTAGTAGTGGTGAAACTTTAATTGATCGTTTGTGTTCTAGGGTTAAATGTTTGTATTTTTTCATATCTAGATAAGGAGTCTATCATGAAGTCATCTGAATGTAATTCCTTAAAACATCTGTAGCACTTTTTATATCACATACATCTGTTTTCTTGATGGAGAGTTACTGTATGAAGATTACATCACGGAAATTTTTGACTCGGAATATCTTGAGAAAGTGATAGATTCTGTGAAAAGTTAAGTCATTTATCTAAAATATCGTCGTGCTGTAAGACGCAACACTGTCATTTTTTTCACCTGAGTATTTATTCGTATTCATATGAGAGTGTCATAAAACTAGAGCAGCAGCTCATGTCTTCCCCATGAAATACCTCGGACAATACTACAAAGGAAGCAATGCTATGCAACGCATTTAAATGTAATGAGATCGGTAGTGCTTAAGCTAGTTTCCTTGTCATTCACAGCCATGTTTAGGCATTGCTTTCCTATGATAATAGGTAATGATTATAAACGCTGTGGTTGGCACGCAATTTGTTAAGAAAGAGCAAACAAAATTGATAGACCAATATTCAAGGTACACCACTAAGGAACTATTTATTTTTCAGTTAAACTTTTTCCCTGAAAATGCACTTGTTCCAGTGGGGAATTTTGATTGCACACATAGAAATTTGACTATCTATCTATCTATCTATCTATCTATCTATCTATCTATCTGTCATTGTTATAAAAATGTCTAAGACTATCACTTATAACATTTGTACTAGCAGATTTGACCAAAAAATACTGTCAACTTATAGTAGCAACAAACGTCTGCAATAGATTTCTTCTGTCTCTCGACTGCAACACTTGTAGCCAAATCAAAGTTCAAACGATAGTCCGTCGTAACAGTCTAACAGGCAACGTAGAAACGGCAAAATGGGGTCACACATCCAACCTTCACTTCTCACCAGCAAAAACGCGTGTTCCTCCATTAAGCTCAGAAAATCTAATCCCGCATAAGCTAAAAAAAAAACAACGGCTTTCGTTCACCGAGAGATCTTTCTGATTGATGACGCCATTCAGGGGAGGGAAGAACATTAGCATAGATTCTGGTCCTTAAAGTAGATTTTTGCTAACTACTTTTTTGTAAGTTTTCTTCGGCAGATCGCACACAAAACACGAACTCTTTTTCGAGGTAGCTGATTATCTCTTTCACTACAATTGGTTGAACAATGCGGACCCCCCCCACCTCGAAAAGGCACTTCCAAGGAAAAGTAAGCGCTTTGGAGGATGCTACTTTTAATTTTGCCTGGATCTAATTTTTTATTTCCGATCTGCGGTGCTTACTTACACGATGTATAGGTTGCAATATACCCATTGCGATAAAATAGGTTTACCTTAGCGCCCGTGTTCACACCACTCCCCCGTCTTTTGAACAGGAGCATAGGTCTATCCCTTTTTTCCTGTTTAGGATTGGCTTTCCTGAGGCCTTAATAAGAGTGGTTATCTTTTGGCGATATGATTGGCTTGAGGCTACAGCTCTCCAATTTGAGTGAACCGAATTGGTAGTTTTCTGTTTGTCGCATCTCAGTTGAAAGCAAGGAGTCCAAACTCTTTCGTGGTGCTTAGTGAGGATACTCTGGTCATCAGCTGCATGATAACGGAGCCGTATATTAATATATAGATTAGTATTTGTGAATTCACTTTCGAAATCTTTTCTACTCGTAATGTGTATGAAATTAAGTCCGTGTAAAACTAATGCATTGGATGAATTATTATATGGAAGAACTTAGGTTCATACATAAGTTTTTTTTTGTTTTTTTTTACTTTCTTGACGTTTCGACAGTATAATGTAAGCAACAAATGTTACATTTTCTTACATACACCTGTTTACAATTATTGTTATCATCCTTTTTACTCTAGTCATTCCCATAATAGTTTTAATACATTTCATATTAAGATACGATCTATTGTTTTGAATAGTATATATTAAGGAATTACACTATTTACATTATTCGGACTATTGTCCTCATCCTGTTCTAGTTCAATGTTTAATGGATGTCAGTTATCAGGTATCCCCTGTTAATTCCCCTCCCCTAGTTCACCACTGCATTAACCCGTCTCGACTGAATCTAACCAACGCCTTTATCCACTGTGCCATGTTTCCTTGAGGACATCTGTGTATGAATTTCTGGGGATTATAAACCAAATGTCGTCACCCACTCATTTTTTCACCAGTGCGTATATTGCGATTTTTTACTGTTATCATTAAGGCAGTGACGACCTTGGAGAGGGGAATTAACAGGAGATATTCTGATAACTGACATCCATTAAACATGGCACGTGGAACAAGAACAGTCTATCCTAGTGAGCGAAATAAAGGGTTCAGTTCGACATTCCAACCACCTGAAGAAGACCTGAGCGTACAACGGCCGAAAAGTTGTAATAAATATGGCGACATAGATGAGGACAATAGTCCGAATAATGTAAATAGTGTACATGATACCTCATCTTCGAAATATTGACGTATAATTAAGGAGTTAGTATGTAATATTATGTTTATTTTTTATCGAATTTATTATTAGTTTTATTATGATTTCAGATTGTGTATATTTTCATTTCTGCATTGAGTATAAATGATTTTCAATGTATTTTCAGTATATATTTCTTCTTTATTTGAAGCTTCCGATTCTTAGTGCTCTGGAATAAATTCCTATAATTACGCCCGATTTTATTCTGTTATAGTGGTAAAAATAATAGTTTATGACATCATTCTTGTAGAAGTCATTTAGTTGGAAGCCGCCCTTTGCTCATTATTGTATGAACTACACGCTTGTGTAAATTAATTGAAACAAAACGAATTTATTCCGTTATTTTTTCCAATGCAACATGACCCAGTGCACATGTTAGTACTTCGTATGTCTATTCCAGGAAGTCGTTCCTTGTAGATTGACCAGAGATTCTCGATTGGATTTAAATCAAGAGAGTTTTCAGACCAGTCTATAAGTACTTTCATTTGTTCACTGGTAAAGACTTGCCACTGTGTTCGTGCAGCGTTACAATTTTTGTACGTTTCCTTGGAGTACCGTCCATCGCAGACAATAGCCGTAGGACAACTAATCAACAGTCGAGACAATATGCAATCACGGACCACGCAATACTTACAAGGCCAAATAAATTTCATCATACACACGAAAAATAGATTCATATTATTGCACACCACTGCAAATGACCTAATCGGAGGAAAAAATAGAAATCAGTTACACAATGTCACTCCAATGGGTCTAAAACTGATCCTGTGGTGAAAGAAAGGAAACTAAAGCGATTGTTTCAATTAATTTGCACAAGGGGTATGTTGCATCTAAAATACAAAAAGAACAACTTTCTAGAAATTCGAAACAGAGACAAGCTAAAACGCTGCAAAGTAGATAAATCACCCATAAAAGAAAAAATTATAAATATTTATAAATATTTTTGCAAAAACACTAAAGAGTCATCATCATCATCATCATCATCATCATCATCATCATCATCATCATCATCAGCAATAAAAAAAAATATAATAAATGAAGTTATAAAAAATAAGTTTTAAAAATGGATTTTTATCTATTAATCGGTTTTGTTATTCGTGAGATGTTTATGGGTTATTCATTTTAAACAATATTTTGAAGCATCCTGGCAGTAAGGCCTCGTATCAGCAGGTTTTGGGGAGCGTAGAACCACCTCTTAATTGCTGCTGTTCCCAGGTCCACTCTGACTCGGGGCGGTAATTATGGCCAAATAGTTGACCCCACCAAACTGGGGTAAAAAAAACTATGAAAGTGTTAAAATAGATTTTAATAGCAGGAATAATTTTTTGTAAAAAAATTATTACTAGCAATGAATTTTTGATGGAAAAATCTTACTAGCAAAATATTTTTGAAAAAAAAAAAATACCAACAATGCATTTTTCAATATATATATATATATATATATATATATATATATATATATATATATATATATATATATATATATTACAAGCAATACATTTTTCAAAAAAATTACCAGCAATACATTTTTTGGGGGAAAATATTACCAGCAATACATTATAAATATATATATATATATATTACCAAAAATAAATTTTTGGAAAGAAAAATCACCTGTTAAGATTCTAGCGATGAGCAAATAATTAACCCCCAACTTAGGCTCAAAATACTATGGAAGTGGAAAAATTGATTTTAATGCCAGCAATACATTTATGTAAACAAAATATTACCAGCAATACATTTTTGAAGGAAAAAATATTACCAGCAATACACTTTTGAAGGAAAAAAATATTACCAGCTATACATTTTTCAAAAATTATTGCCAGCAATAAAAATCTTGTAGGCATTAAATAACCCACTGAGGTTTGCCGTACAAGAAAACAAACCAAATCAAACCAAACCAATATTTTGAGTCCTTGAAAAAAAGAAAAATATCTCAAATGGCAAATATTTTTCGTTAACCCATCAAGTAAAGATGAAAGGAAAAATATTTCTTGTTATTTCTGAAATAAATGATTGAACATGAAACACACGTAATCATCAATATTGAAACGCTTCGTATTCAAAGAACTTGCAAAAATATGGCAACTGTTTAAATAAGAGTGAAAACTAAAAACGGATTATTATATTTAACAAAAATTCTAAGTAACTCACTGGTCTTTGATAACACAGGCTGTCTTTTCATCCCAGTAGGATTTGCTAATTAGCTGTTTCCTTATAAAGAAACATTTAGCATTCATTGAACGAAAATTTCGTGACACTTTCGGTTGAAATTTATATAATAATTCTATTAAAAATTTACAAGAGCTAGGCTACTTTCGTCTACTTGCCATATCTAATGGATGTCAATTATAGCACAGGGGATAAAGGCGTTGGTTAGATCCAGTGACAGGAGCCAAAGAGTGTGAGTTCAATACCTGGTTAAGTCAGTGGAGAACTTTCAGAGGGAAATTAACAGGAGATAACTGACATCCATTAAAAACATGGCACGTGGAACTAGAATAGTCTACCCCAGTGAACGAAATAAAGGGTTCAGCTCGACATTCCAACCACCTGAAGAAGGCCGGAGCATACAACGGCCGAAACGTTTTAATAAATATGGCGACAAAGATGAGGACAATACTCCGAATAATGTAAATAGTGTATATAATACTTCAGAGATTGCAATTAGATATGCAATAACGAAAATGTGATGCGAAAGTCGTGTAATGATTTTTTATGAAGGTTTCATTAGAATGTTTCCAAAATTTATTAATGACAGATGGGATATAGACTTGTTGACCGGTTGAGAAAAGCAAATCCATTACAGAAAATTTGATTATTACGAGCATTTGTAGCCCTAACAATTCAGATATAATCTTCCATTTTCTAATCGCAATGTCTCTGTCATCCACCACGTTTTGAAATCATATCCCCAGTTCATTGTGAAAACGCCTTCACGAGTAGGTGATGAAAACTAAAAAAAAAAGACGTCATTAATATTTAGTCGTCATTAATCAGTATTGCTATTTTGTTAATTTTTTAACGAAATGTTCACCCAAGAGCCACTTAGTGTAGAGGGTTACTGATTAGACTGTGTGATATGAAGAGAAAAGGAGAAAGTAGACATGTGAAGATTACGAGGATATGGCGGATATATAATGACTTTCCCTAGGACTAAAGAGATTAAGAAGCATCTTCTCCGGAGTCTGTATCCCAAAATAGTGATTCTTGGGAAGAAATTGCCTATGGGCAACTTTCTTTCTTACTAGTAGAATACTAGTGGAAATGACGATGATTCGACCCTGTGTATAGCGTGTGCTTGATGTGAAGGTCTAAACTGGTGGGACTAGGGAGTGTAGAACGTATGAAGATTTGTCATGGAAATAAAGATAGAGTAACTATTTTTGCGACGATTTGTCTGTGGCTAAGGGGTTGTAGGTTTTGAGAATAATTCATTGCTCCCAAAAGCAATGGATATTTTATGAAGGTCTCATTAGAATGTTTCCAAAATTGAATAATGACAGATAGGATATAGACTGAGTGGTTGTGAAAAACAAATCTATTGCAGAGAATTTCATTATTACGAGCATATGTTTAGTTTATGTTAATAGTAGCATTTGTCTAAGGTGTCTAAATGTGTTAGCGTTCTACTGTACTCTGGTTAACGTTCAGTTCAGTTTCACATTCTACAGATAAACATGCAGCATGTCTTCGAGATAAAGAATAGGTTTAAAGCAGGATATGAACACACATATCTCATTCTTGCGATCATGTCAGATTTTCCGATCCATGTTGATTTACGATCACACTGTAGAAACATGCTAAGTCTTGGGCCGAGAGAAGAAGAAAAATAAGACTGGGAAGAGACAAAAGTTGCATTCTCTCGGACAGCATGTTTGTCGTTGAAGAAAATCTCACTGTTAGAAGTTGAATAAGTTTTTGTGTTCTTGTAGTTGAAGGAGTGAATGTGATGAGTTAAGAGATGTGCAATGTTCGTACATTCGTGTGTGCATGTGCGTGTGGGCGTGTGTCATTCATAGGGTTTTTTACCTTAAAGGGACAAACGCGATTTCTCCACAGCTACATCTTGTATGTGAGAGAAGGCAAAAAAGAAAGAGTTGAAGATGTCGCTAAATATTTATATTTAATGTGTACCACGTGATAGTCTCGAAACACATAGACAGGTTTTTGGCGGTAAATTAATTTTAACCGTGCGGATGTAGACGAAACGATTGTATTAGCATTAATTGACCAATCAGGAGTCAGAGAAATATCAAGGCTATGTGATCCACTTTTTTTTTTATAGATTTTGTCGATAGCAGTACTGTTACGTAGGAAATATAATGGAATCTTTTTTAACCAATAGAATTAGATCAGAAATAAAATATTAGTAAATTAAAGGAGAACACTTAAATATCATTATTGTCATCACCATCAACAACATCACTAGCGAAACATGGAAAAGTTCTTCTTAGTGTGTTGGCAGTACTTATCGAGACAGTCTTTATTATTATTATTATTATTATTATTATTATTATTATTATTATTTCCTTTGATTTCTGGCGTTTACACATTTCTTTCCGGGCCCCACCCAGGGACCTAAGGTTACAAATGGCATCATGACACTTTTCACTGACAAAAAAAAATAAAATAAAATAAAAATTACATAGATAAAGCCCTTCGTAAAGTGTGGGCTGTACTTGTCAGAACAATTTTTTGTATCTCCTTGAGGCATGGGCTTCCAGGAATCCCTGCAATTAGTCTACTGCAGTCTTTTCCAACCAGTCCTAGGGCCCCAACTACAACAGGGATTGTTGATGCTCTCATATGCCACATTTTTGAGATTTCTATTTCAAGGTCCTTGTATTTTGACAGCTTTTTGAATATCTTCAAAGATACATTGCAGTCAGCAGGGACTGCCATATAAATGAGGAGGCACCGTTTTTGTTTGTGGTTTTAATAACAATATCTGGGCGGTTGGCCTTGATTGTTCTGTCAGTGTGAATTGTGTAGTCCCATAGAATTGTAACAGGTCCTATCTCCGTAACCGGGTCTGGGTGGTGTTCATACCAGTTTCTTTCAGTTTCCTCCCGTAGAAGTTGCAGATTTTCCAGTGCAGATATTGGCCCACTCTGTCATGTCGGGTTTTATATTCAGTGGGTGCCAATACCGTGCAACCTGATACAAGATCATCAATCGTTTCTGGATATTTATCACAGAATCTGCATTTTGGGTTGACACAATATTTTAGTATATGTGCTTGATAATTCCTAGTTAGCAAGCATTGGTCCTGCGCAGCAAGGATAAAACCTTCAGTTTCCGCTTTCAACCCTGCACTGCGTAGCCACTGATGGGTACGGGTTTTGTCTACATCAGCTTGGTTGATACGGGCAGAGTATTGGCCATGAAGCGGTTTATCTTGCCATCGCTTCTGTATCTGGTCGGTTGCATTCGTCTTTGCTGTCTTTTTTTTAAGTATTTTGCAGTTTCAGCCGGTGTATTGTGCTGTAGTTGCATCTCTACGCCCATTTGAAGCTCCATTTTGAATTTGTTGGCTTCTTTCATTACGGAGTAAAGACGCTTACTACTTTCATGTTCCTTGACGCATACCATCATCCAGTCTTCTGTAGTCTCCAAGTATCTTTGGAGGCCAATTGTTGTAGTTTTGTAGGACAGTTCTAGTTTAACTAATCCTCTGCCTCGGATTTGGGCACATACAGACGATCAACATCAGCTTTGGGATGATGCATGCGATAGCAAGTGAGAAGCTTTCTCGTTTTGGCGTCCATTCGCTTAATTTCAGCTATGGTCCAGTTAAGGACATTAAAGCTGTAATGCACCACTGGGACAGCCAATGTGTTTATAGCTGATATTCTAGTTTTTGAGTTTAGTTCAGTATTTAGTATCAGACGTACACGCCTGTAGTACTCTTTTCTTATTTTTTCTTTCATTTGGGAGTGTTGTATGCCATCTCCTTCGCTAATTCCTAGGTACTTATAAGCTTCATCATGCTCCAATTCCCTAATCTTTGTGACAAAATCTAAATCTATTGAGGGTGTTTCCGTAATTCTACCTTTCTTGAATGTTACTTTTGCACATTTATCTAATCCGAAGTCCATATTACTATTATTATTATTATTATTATTATTATTATTATTATTATTATTATTATTATTATTATTTAGTTCGCTTTTTATAGTTCAAACCCCCTAACCTTTTCATTACTCGAGGTCTGTGGTAAAGCGAGGTAATAAATATATGCATTCTAGTTGCACAATTTGATGTCCTACTTAACATATACTGTGTTTGTATTTTCTTTATGCTAATATTATTCTCCTGAATAGACGATCAGTTTCACACAGTGCAACTAAAAAAAATGTCTTTTAATCAGATGATAACAGGGATTTCGTTAATATTCTTGTCTAAGACTTTTCTTCATCGCATCCAGACCTCCACTTATTAAGTGTATAACAGTAATTTTAAGGTGGGATTATTCTTCTTCCCATGCTGTATTCCATCGGGAAGTAGGTGATCATGGCTCTCCACAGTTTCTTGTCCCTTGCCTCTCTTAATAAACTTTGTCTTCCGTTATTTCTCCTGAAAACTGTTCCGCCATCCATTTAGTCAAGCAGATTGAGTATGTTGTTTTCCTTTGTTACTTTTGCCCTCTATATTACCTCTGAATATCAGATTTTCCAAGACTTCTTTCCTCATGAGGCCCTGTAGAAGCTTCAACTCTCTCTCTTCTTGATGTTAAGCATGAATTCCCTTTTAGTTTACATTTTCTCCAAAACTTCGTCGTTGCTCATGTTCAGTCCACTCTATTCTCAGCATCCTTCTGTAGAACCACATTTCTGTCGCTTCAGTCTCCTATTCATCTGAAGATCTTTAAGCACCCACTGCCTTGCACGAGGACAGATATCACATAGGAGTTTAATACTAAAATAAGGTTCTTATACTTACTTATCTTTTCAGGTGATTTATTATTTTTTTTATCTGGTGTCACTTGGGATCACTGATTAGATTATTATTATTAAAACGGATTAAAAGTAAAGTTTATGGCAACTTAAAAATTACATAGAATTGTATAATAACAAATATTCAATATTGTCACTATTATTACTGTTACTATATCTATTAACATTATTGAAAACATCTTCGGAAAATAGCAGATTATGCAGACTTAAAGAAAAATTAGTACAATGCCATCGGCAAATCTGTATATAGCAGTATTTTAAGACATTTATATGTTTATACATTCTTTTTTTTTATAGATACAAATATATAAGCAAATGCTCTGTTTATAATAAACAGTATTAATAACATTTATCGGTCTGAATGTCCGAGACATTTTCATAGAAAATATGCGTCCTCCGACAGGAATCGAACCTGTATCCTATACGGAACCGTCATATAGCCTGACGTGCTTTTACCGATTTCGCCACAGAGGAGCGTTCGGTTAGCAAGGTCGATTTTACTGTTTTTAAATTACAAACTTCCATGATTCTCTCACGTACATGTCCGTCGGAGGACGAATATTTTATATCACAATTTCTCGAACATTCAGGCCGGTAAATGTTGTTAATACTAATTATTATTAACCGAGCATTTACTTAAATATTTGTATCTATATAAAAAAAGAATGTATAAACAAAAATATATTAAAAATAATTGTCAGACTTTGTCCATTTCCTAATATAGTAGTATATATATGTAAGTATAGCTGGCCACTCGTATTCGAGAATACTGGTCTACTATAGCGGTAGCCAATCCCTATTGAAGACACTCTCCGAGGCACATATGTATCTATTCCACACGCACAGAGCCCACATGTGGTTTATATTGCAACTATGCTGACCAGACCATAGTTACAATTTCTGGGAAAGAGTGTGTTATCTAGCGTGATCAATAATTTGAACAAGTCCTCGGCCACGATGACTTTGAGCTATCACAGCTATTGACGGCCCCCAAGGGTTCCGTCTACCCAATTTCACTGACAGGTATGGTTTTAAGTCACTTTCCAAAAGGTGTCGTACGTTGGGATCGACCCCTCCAGTTCAATAACATCAAGAAATCTCCTTCCTGAAAATTGCGGAATCGGAGAGCCGAGTTCGAATTCCAGTCTAATCTATTACATTCACTTACGTGCTAATACCCTTGAGAAAGGTATGAATCCTTTTCTTCTCCCGTCGCCCAGGTATAGGTAAATAGCAGGACAAACCGTGTTCTATAGCCTTGGATGGCAACTGTCCTACCGTAAAAAGAAATGCCAACCTACTACAGCAAAAGTCTACCTTGCCAGTCATGTGTTGAAAGATACATGATCGCCTAAGTGTGTGTCACGCTTGATACATAACTGAGTGACTGACAAATCGAAAATGGTGAGATTCTGAACCCGGGTCTCATGGCTAAAATATGTTTTAACCACTGGGTCCATATAGAAGGACTAATGGTAAGAATATCTATGTTTTTATCATAATAACTTTAATTAGTCATATGATAAGGATTAGATTTAATGAACCAGTCGGCGACTGTGTTAAGTTAAAGTACTGTAAGATGATAGAATCAATACGATTTTCTCCATGATCTTTTGTTAGAATAAGTAACAAAGTTAGACGTATAATATTTTAAGAAATCATCATATAGGCTTTAGAACAATGAACTTAAAATATTTATATAAAGATTAAGCAACGATACTACTATTGCAATTACTAGTAAAGTGTTTTCTTTTAAAAAAAAAAGAAGCGCGTGTTTATCGCTGAAAGTTGTTTACGCATAAACACTAATAGGTATGAAGATAACTATAAAAAAATAACACTAATAAACAAATATGAGAAAAAAAGAAAAGAAAGAAGTTAAAGCGAGAGAGAAAGAAGGCCAAGAAAGAAGAGAATATAAGAGAGAAAGAAAGGCCATAGAGAAGAGAAAGTCGGGGAGAAAGAAGATCGAGTGAAAAGAGAAATTAGGAAAGAAAGAAGGATGAGAGAGAAAAAAAACTGAGAGAGAGAGAGAGAGAATGGTGAGAGAAGGGCAAGACAGAAGTGAAGGAAGGTGACAGAGGAGAAAAGAAGATCGCCAGAGAAGAGATACAGAGCGAGAGAGGGTGGTCAGAAAGAAGAAATAGAAGGGCGAGAGAGAAGAGAAATAGGCCGAGTGGGGATGTGAAAAAAGGTTGAGAGAGAAAAGGTAGAAGGGCGAGAAGAGAGGGCAAAAGTGAAGAAAAAGACGACCAGAAGAGAAGAGTCAGTTTGAGAGAAAGACGAGCCAGTGAGGGAGGAAGAAGAGTCAGTGGGAGAGAAAGAAGAACAGTGAAGGAGAAAGAAGAGTCAGTCGGAGAGAATGAAGCGTCAGTTGGTGAGAAAAAGAGCAGTGTGAGAGAAAGTAGAACCAGTGGGGATGAAAGAAGAGCCAGTGGAGAGAAAGTAGAGCCAATGGGGGAGAAGGAAGAATCATTGGGAGAGAAAGAAGAGCCAGTGGGAGAGAAGAGCCAGCGAGAGAGAAAGTAGAGCCTGTGGGGGAGAGAGAAGAGCCAGTGGGAGAGAAAGAAGTGCCCGCGTGAGAGAAAGAAGAGTCAGTGGGAGAGAAAGTAGAGCCTGTGGGGGAGAAAGAAGGTCAGGATCAAAAAGACAAAGGCTAAAAAGTAGCATAAGATGGAACGCGGAACGAGGAAGAGAAAAGAAAAGATAAGATTTTACACTTGGAATATTGGTGCTGCGATGAATCATTGATTTATATAAAAAATGAAAAAAAAAGAATTTGTCTTGATCACCAAGACAACTGAGTAAGATGTGCTTAAATCTGATTTCCGACCCGCAGAATCGAATACAAAAACACAAAAATTATTAATCTTAACTATTATGATTGAAAGTATAAAAGTTGTAGCACAACAGCATCAGCAGTTGCAGTAGTAGCAGTTGCTATGTGGAGGAGACTGAGTCGGGTGTATTGAATCCTATTTAATCGCCTTCTTGAAAGTATGCTAATCGCAGACAGAATATCTGCCCAAGGTTGAATACACCATTCTATTCTTACTACTTTGAAATCTTTTTCTCTGTAATAATACGTCTTCTTCTGTAATAATAATAATAATAATAATAATAATAATAATAATAATAATAATAATAATAATCTGTAAGGAAAGAGATGAGACTATCAGTTATATTGTATCAGAATACAAGTGTATGGTTCAATGGGTTTAAGAATTGGAAACAGGATAAACTTGGTGTTATCATTCATTGGAAATTATCTAAAAAAGTATGTGTTTTGAATGAAGTGACAAGTATTTTGAACATTGTGCTAATAAAGGAGAAGAAAGTGGTGGAGAATCACAAAATGAAATTCCTGTAGGATATTTCACTACAGACAGGGATAATTTCAATGCACAATAAACTGCTGGACAGATAGAATAAAATTTGCTACCTGCTAAAAATCGTTCCACTTGACAAGTAAATGGGAAAGATCGAAAACTAGAATGATTTAAAGTATGGAATTTTGAACGTTTGGGAAGGAATAGCAAACAAAGTAATTTCAGTACCAGTGATCATTGGAGTACTGAGATCTACAAAAATTTTGCAGATTGTAATTTGCAAAGTGCCGTTATAAAAATGATAGCGATTGTCGGCGAAAAAAAAAAAAAAAAAGTTGATATATTTTAATTTAGACGTGTTAACTTGAAAATAAACTTTTTTTTCCAGCAACCAACATCACATGCTGTGTGAATAATAATAATAATAATAATAGTAATAAGCATCCGTTTATCTCACGAAATAATTGTATTAGGTTGGTGCAAAAATAATTTCGTTTTCTAAGATATGTTACTATGTGAGAAAACGAAATTATTTTTGCACCAACCTAATAGCATTCTGTTTGGTTAAAATACAGTCCTTTAATGTGAGACTAGAGTTATCTCCCCAAGGTGCTGGTTTAGGTGATAGTATATAGAAGCTGTGCAATAACCAGACTATAAGACCTCATACTCGGCCGTACAAACAAGATCCAAAGGAATAAAAGTTATTACATACATTTGGGGGCGGCTTGATCTCAGGAGTTGCTGGAATTATGACAGTAGTAAATGCCAAAAGTATCGGGACTTCACTCCAGATTTTCAGTCTGTTTGCATATGGCCGCAAGGGTGTGCAGTTTTAAAAACAAGCTTTTTCCTTTCGCCTATATTACTTAATGAAACAATATATATATATATATATATATATATATATATATATATATATGAAGTAAATACTTGTAAATATAATAAATATTTAATTATAAATTTTATTTGAATTTAAAATTTTCCTTAACATCTAAATAATATTATCATAAATTATAAATAGAATTATAATTATTCACCATTTTCTTGGTAAAGATTTTTTTTATCTTTAGTAATCAAAACGTTTTTTTCTATATTAATATACCATACTTACATTTCATTTGAACGTTTTTCTATGTACACATATAATTGATTTATTCAGAAATTTATCTTTAAATACTATTAACTGGTACAAACATCTCAAATTAACCAGCCTTTTCAACTAACATTTTTTAAATGGTAACGATTTTCTACTTAGATTTTTCAGTTATTCTAATAATGCTCTTAATTTGCGAAACATTGACAACGGAATAAAATAATTTAAATTGTTTTTCGCAAATAGCTTTTTACACACACACACACACACACACACACACACACACACACACACACACACACACATATACATATATATATATATATATATATATATATATATATATATATATATATATATATTGTGAGTGTAGGAATTGTCGGAATGCTTGATCTGAACGATTTCATCGAATCTATTTGGTATTTTCACGGATTTTGATTGTGCTGTAGCAAATGGTGTGACAAACTTTTGGAACCAAATATCAGTTGGACAATTTCTACACACAGTTCAAGAAATCTCAGCTTCGCACAAAAGATCTACAATGAAAAGTAAACAGAAATACCTTGTTATTCGTTTGATTGAAACGCGATTCAGAAATTGCTACCCAAACACACTCGCAGACAAAAACGCACATATCTATCTATCTATCTATCTATCTATCTATCTATCTATCTATCTATCTATCTAGGCGGTGTAATGGTTAGCAAGTTTGTCTCTCTAGAACAATTAAGACTGAATAGTGAGTTCGATCCCCACTGGGTGCCCCCTACTTTCAGCCTTGTGCCACGTCTAAACTACGCTTTGAAAATCACTATCTATCCATCTATCTGGGCACCTTGAGGCGGTGTAATGGTTAGCAAGCTTGTCTCGCTGGAACAATGACGACTGAGTAGTGAGTTAGCTACTCACTGGGTGCCCCCTACTTTCGGCCTTGTGTCACATCCAAGCTACACTTGGAAAATCACTATCTATCTATCTACCTATCTATCTATCAGGGCACCTCAAGACGTTCTAATGATTAGCAATCTTGTCTCGCTAGAACAATTAAGACTGAATAGCGTGTTAGATCCTCACTGAGTGCCCCCTAATTTCGGCTTTGTGCCACATCTAAGCTACGCTTGGAAAATAACTATCTATCTCTTTATCTAACGGAGCACCTCGTGGCGGTGTAATGGTTAGCAAGCTTGTCTTGCTAGATCATTTACGACTGAATAGTGAGTTCGATACTCGCTGGGTGCGCCCTATTTTCGGGCTTGTGCCACATTTAAGCTACGCGTTGAATATTGCTATCTAGTGAACTATAAATTGGAGACGACTTCCGATAAATGTACATGTCATGCACCAAATTCTGACACCCATTACTCTTTTGGTGTTATTCTGAGCATCAATATTGGCTGTTTCCAATCTAACACGAAAAATGAAAATGCATGCTGAGCTTTGACACGGGTTGCGGGGCAGTGTGACTTTTTCTTACTTTATGTGGCCAGCTAAACATGACGAACATTAGGCGCGGTGTGCATTGAAACCTCGTTGATGCACACCAAGTTCACATCATCTGTGATAGTCTCGGAAATCGTTAGCAGAGAGAACCATATCTTTACGCCTCATTTCTTGCCATCGGTCATTAGAATCAATGTCATATTTCAGCAAAACTATTTTTCTTCTACAACATGACTCGCCTTATCCAGAATATGCTTCCTGAGAATTCTCACACCCATTGTCACCAATTCTATTTCATAGGTCCTCTTCTTCTTCAGTCACCGCTCCCGTCTGAGGTTTCCAAGGTTGCTTTTGAAAAAAGTGACCATAGAGGAGACGCACACATGGGAGGTTGCCTGTGTCTAATTGATCTCCATTTCTATTCTATCCTCTATTACTATTCGGATCTCAATTTCTATTCTATCCTCTATTACTATACGGATCTCTATTTCTATTCTATCCTCTATTATTATTTGGATCTCCATTTCTATTCTATCCTCTATTACTATACGGATCTCCATTTCTATTCTATCCTCTATTATTATTTGGATCTCCATTTCTATTCTATCCTCTATTATTATTTGGATCTCCATTTCTATTCTATCCTCTATTACTATACGGATCTCCATTTCTATTCTATCCTCTATTATTATTTGGATCTCCATTTCTATTCTATCCTCTATTACTATTCGGATCTCATCTCTATTCTATCCTCTATTACTATACGGATCTCCATTTCTATTCAATCATCTATTATTGTACGGACTGCTTTTCTCTACTCGGTTCACTATATTATTTCTCTATTCGGATTACTATACGGATTACACTTCGAGCAAGTATTATCGATCAAGTACTATTAGTGCGAGTGCTATTCGAATACGTCTGACACTAACATTGTTCAACGGCGTACTATAAGTTGTATCATTGATTACAAAGTCTCTCCTACAAAGAGCATTACTAAAGTCAGAACGAGTATTCCTTGATATCACAAAGGTGGCAACAAGTTTTCGTTGACATCACAACATATATAGGTCTGGTCCCTCCTCCCCCAATACTAAGTATGATTGAAAGAAATGTTAAAATAAACCCTCTCTAAACTCGACCATGTCTCTCACACCACTCCTTGCTACCCTCTCTGTTAAATTACACAAACTTAATACTACCCGTCAAAAGTGTGAAATTTCATTTTATCTTTCGTTTCCTTTTTTGTAAGTATTATCTGATGACCCAGCGTCCCTCAGAAGGGCTCTGGTGAAATAAATTTTTATAATGGGATCTTAAAGTGATCTGTTTTTCCTTGAATTATTAGCTCTGGATTTACATTGAGCTCTCAGGATTTCATACTCCTTGGGACTACCCATACAGATTATGAAGTTTTTCATAACTTATATATATATATATATATATATATAGTCATCCACAGACAGAGTGTTTCGCTGTATCACAGCTCATCAGTGTGGCTAGACATCGGAGTGACTCTATCTAGAATCGAAACCCTACTGAATTGGCGTCAGTCAGAGATTTTACGCCTAAGCCATTGGCGCAAGGCAGGGAAAAGGTGAATTTAAGCGTTTTTATTTTTAGATAAACACACAGTGATTGAGAGAACTCGATTCGCTTTACCGAAGAGTCTTTCATTATTAATAGTAATAGTCACTGTTTGCAAATGCACATTTTCTCTCCAGAGAGCTCAACCGAAATAAATTTTTCAGGAGAATATATATTGTCATCCACAGACAGCCTGTCTCGCTGTATCATAGCTCATCAGTGTGGCTAGACGTCCGGTTGCCTCTAGCTAGGATCGAAACCCGGCTGAATTGGCGTCAGTCTGAGATTTTACTCCTAAGATATATATATATATATATATATATATATATATATATATATATATATATATATATATATATATGAAAGTGAACATTGAAGTCAACATATATATATATATATGTAAATTTGTAGCAGTTACAATTAGCAGACATACACTCGCCCTCGTACACACACACATCCGAGCATAAATTGTTATTAACGATACATACGAAATGCATTTGTTATTCCGATATTCATTTGCAAAATCATCGAATAACTTTGAAATTTCTACGTGACATTCTTCAAAAGTAAACTACAATGATTCAAAAGGGAAGCTACTTCGTGTAGAAATGTAAAGAGAAACTCATTAAGTAAAAACAATTGCTGGTAAGAACTTAATATAGAGTAGATTTGTGAAATAATTTTACACGATTTGAGAAAGTTTACATCTTTTAAATAGCTTCCAATTTCACCATGACACGAACGTGACCTTTCTAAATCATCTTTCATCAGTATCCTCTGTGTTTCAAACTCTAGTGTTCTTATGTCTGTTTAAATGTTGTCTTTCGGTTGTTATAGAATCTGTGGCTTGTTGACATAAACCTTTTCTTAGGGATATCAAAGTTAGATGAATTCAAGTTTTGTCAGATCCAGGAGAACGTGGTGGTCAGTTTATGCAGCATCTGTAAGAAATCATTCTTTTCCCACTAAATTCGCGTGACAAGCTTAATTGTGTCCCATTTCGTATGAGCTATTACGCCATCTTGTACAAGTTGGTGCATATAAAATTTTCTTATTCACTCAAATACTCCTTTGTTTCTAACCCAACCTGCTACGGCAATTTGTGAAATGTCGGTACTGAAACTTTACTCTCAAAACTTGAAGAATATCCCACACCGTAATGGCGATGATATGCTTGTTGAGTTTGAATTATTGATCTTTGATTTTGGTAGAATGAATTCTCTACTTGTCTTCGTTTTTCTGTCATGCATTTTTACATGATTTCTTTCCAAAGGTTGCTTTATAAAATAGACGAAAGAAAACTAAAAAAAGTTTATGATCAAAAAGAAAATGAAACTTTCAAAACACTTGGTGACTTTTAAGACACCCCACACTTGTAAATTCCTTGCATGATTTACATTATTCGGACTCTTGTCCAAAAGACATTGGTTAGATCCAGTGTCTAGACCGATAGAGTTGTGATTTAAGTACTAGGCCACATAACTCTTTATTTCGTCCAACGTTGTAGATTGTTCTAAATCCATGTGCCATGCCTCTTCCGGATGTCTCGGTTATTTCCATTTAACTCACAACTCTTTGGGTCTAATCATTGAATCTCAGGATAGTTGATTTAAAGGGAAAAACAGAAGCACCCGGAATAGGAATGGCACGTGGAACTAGAAAAATCTACCCTGGTGGACGAAAT
Source organism: Acanthosepion lycidas (assembly GCA_963932145.1). Taxonomy (NCBI): domain Eukaryota; kingdom Metazoa; phylum Mollusca; class Cephalopoda; order Sepiida; family Sepiidae; genus Acanthosepion; species Acanthosepion lycidas. Next base: position 107,783,192 of record OZ010589.1, on the reverse strand, counting down.
AAAGTGTTCGGTTCGAAATTCCAATCATCTGAAGAAGCCGAAACATTGTGAATAGTAATCATAATACCTCATCTCAGAGATCCAATCACCTGAAGAAGGCCGGAGCGTAAAACGACTGAAACGTTGTGTATATGGCAATGAGAATGAGGATACCATTCCGGATAATGTAAATAATGCAAGTAATCGTTAATACCTCATCTCAGAGATTCAATCACCTGAAGAAGGTAGGAGCATACAACGTCCGAAACGTTGTGAATATAGCAATGAAGATGAGGATAACAGTCCGAATAATGTAAATAATGCAAGTAATCATAATACCTCATCTTAGAGATATAAGCAGAAACTAAATTCCATTGTACCTGTTTGCATGGATATGATTGTAAGTTCTAACACACGCAAATATTGTTTGCTTCTGATCATGCCACGTAGAGTATGTGCTTAAAATGCATAAGGACATTTGAGAGGTCACGCATTGAACATTTCCGTATTACAAAGTAAAACAATAAAATGTCTCTAAAGTCCCGGCTGTCTTTAGAAAAGATACAGTTATTTGTCTTGGATATGGAATTGCAGTTGCGTCCCAAGGTGGTCTTTTAAGACCACCTTGGGACGCAACTGCAATTCCATATCCAGGCAACAAAGGCAACAAAGAAGGGAAGAAATATCGATTCCATTCTCTAGACATGTCATGATTTTGTGGAAGGGTAAAAAGGATTATTTTAATCTATCACCCCCAAACAAGCCAGTACAGTCATTAGAACGCAAGAGATTACAGGGTGCGTGGGAATTAGGAACAGAAACAATAGAAATAAGGATAAAAATAGAGTAATAAGGAGGACAGTAGATAGCGATTGACATTGCATTTAAATTTTTGCAGATTCAAGTATGGGGTCGAGAGTAGTTCCACTAGCGAGAAGTGCGAGATAAGAAAGGGTCAACATAGAAGTTACGGCTTCATCTAGCTAGCTCAACTGTAAATTGATGAGACATCGCTGCCAGTCTAGTATTGTGCCTAAATTCATACAGCCTAGGTGCCATAGTGTAGAGCTCATCCGAACAATTACCATGAAAGTATTTATTAAGAAAAGGCGCAGAGAGGCAACCTTACGGCGGTGGGCAAGTAACTGAAGCCGATCCGCGAGATCAGGACCAGTAATATTGCTGATTCCACTTTGGATCTTATTGAGGAGCTCCAGGAAAATAACCGGAGCATCGGACCATATATGGCAGAATTATTCTAAGCAAGAACGAGTGGTAGACTTAAAGATATGCAAGATAGATTTTTGAGAGAAAAACTGTCTACCTCGGAACCGACTTTTTGCTGGTCTGGCGATGGACTCAATGTAGTCTTTCCCTGTCGTGTCAGCTGAGAAAGTTAGCCCAAGAATTGAGTCATTTTCTTGGCGGTTAACATCAGCCATACTGATGGTAGGCGGAGAGGAGTCTCTCAAATGATTAATGGAGAGCAGTTTAGTTTTGAAGTTAAAATTGGCAAGCCATATTTTCCCCCGGTAAACAACGGTCTTGAAGGTCGTTTTATACATTGGCTGCCATTATCAGTTTGTCTGATCAGCCTTACTATCGAGGTAGGAGTAAATGATAGATGCCAAGTTGGGAGCTGATGTCATCTGGAAAATCGTTAATGAAGATTAAAAACAGCGTAGGACCAAGGATGGAACCCTGGAGAACAACTGACAGTGCCAAAAGACGTAGACGAGTGACCATTGAGGACAACTTTTATTTCTCGATTTGATGCCCGGATATACCGTAGCTTTTCAGGTTGTGGAGAAGACCTGAATGCCAGACCCTGTCAAAGGTTACCGAGAAGTTCAATGCTACAGCTCGGGCTTCACCGTTTTTTTTCTAAAGCACGATAGAGTATTTCTGCAATTATCCTTAGTACATCAGCAGTTGACCTGCAGAAACGAAAGCCGTATTTCTTGTTTAAGAAAAGGGGCCCCGCGATGAGAGATGATGGACCAATTTAGCATTGATTAGTGCTTCTAGGAGTTTCCCCCCAAAAGAGGCAGAATTTCAATGGGTCAGACGGTTCATCAGAGTTTTTTAAAAACTAGGACAACATACAATGACTTCCAGCAAGCAGGAAAGCAAGAGGCAACGAGGCATTTATTATATAATTTTGAGAGAACAGGAGCCAGTTCGGCAACACATTTCCTAATGGCTATTACAGGTCACCATGCTTTGTGGAGATCAACGTTAAAGATGATAGCAAAAATCATGGAAGCTGTTATATGCATATCCCTAAACAGAGCATCAGTTCTAAGTGGGAAGTTAGGCAGGGATATTCCATATGAGTCAAGAATAGAATTTCAAGAGAATTTATGGACAAAGCATTCGGCTTCATAAGCAATAGAGACCTTGCACTTATTTAGTACCCTATTAGAGAGACACCAGTAGTCACAAGAGCCAAGGTTTTTAGATACTATCTGGTGTCACATTCTCTCAGCAAACAAGGACTTTGTTTATCGAGGTGTCGCTTACATTTATTACGAGCAGTAGCAAATAGGCACCTGTTATCAGGAGAGCAGTCAGGTTGGTATAGCCGGAAATAGTGCTTCCTAAGTGTTATGGCGGCCGAGCATGCTGGTGTGAACCATGGAGAGGGATGAAAGCGTCTATGACGGTTTTGACTCAAGAAGAAACCTCAGTTATTTAATTATTTTTAATTTTTATAATTTTCTTTATTCTATTTTCTTCTCCTTTTTCACCTTTCTTGTTATACCGATAAACTACATCTGCGTCCTCAGTAAGACGATAAACTACGTCCAGCAGCAAGGCCTCTGATCAGGAGGTTTTGTGGAACCACCTCTTAATTGCTGGTGTTCCCAGGTGCACCCTGACTCAGGGTGGTAGCACCTGTTAGAGTCCCAGCTATGGGCAAATAGTTAACACCCGAACTTGTGTAAAAATAGATTTTAATACCAGAAATACTTTGTAATAAAAAAAAAAAAAATATTACCAGCAATAATTTTTGAAGGAAATTTATTATCAGCAATACTTTTAATAAAAAAAGCACTAGCAATAGAATCAACTAAACATTCTTTGAAAAAATATTACCAACTATAGATATAAGGAAAAATATTCACAGAAATAGATTTTTGAAGAAAAACATATTACCAGCAATAAAAATGTTGTCGGCATTAAATAATCCATTTAGGTTGATATGCCGTAAAACAAACCAAACCAAACCAAACCAAACCAAACCTCTCTCTTTGCCCATTTGACTTTGTGAGAAACCATTCCACGTGCAGTTAGGTGTCTTGCTAGAAGTTAACTAAAGAAGAAATGTTTTATTTATTATGTTATGCCATCAACTCCAAACGTTTATTTAATTTAATACAAAATTTGACAAATTTAGACTTTTAACATTTTAAAAAAAATTAAGTCAGGAAGTTTTCAATTATTTTTATGTATCTGGGAATTAATATATTCAGTGTTTATGTCTAAATTTGAATTTAATCAAATCTGTGAAGAAAATTTTAGTTGGGGTTAAGATTTGACAGTTTTTCGTAGACTGGTCCAGACAGTCTGACTTGATCAAGAGAAAACCGGTATAAACTGGTATAAAAATCACAATAAAATTTTATCAGCAAAAAATAACTAGCACTGAATATAGTCATCCATGTTTAGGGAGTTTTGTTTTTAATCAGTCTTCTAAAAATTATCAGAAGTGTTTGTACGTACATTATAGAAGTACACTATTTACATTGTTCGGACTATCATCCTCATCTTTGTCGCCATATTTATTACAACGTTCCGGCCTTCTTCGGGTGGTTGGAATGTCGAACTAAAACCTTTGTTTCGCTCGCTGGTGTAGAAGATTTTACTTCCACGTGTCTAATGGATGTCAGTTATCGGTTATCTCCTGTTAATTCCCCTCTCTAAGTTCTCTACTGTCTTAACCAGGTTTTGAACTCACACTCTTTGGGTCCTGTCACTGGATCTAACTAATGCCTCTATCCACTACGCCATATATCCTTGAGTTAGTAAGATCTAGTGAAGTGATAACTGATAACTGACATCCATTAGACATGGCACGTGGAACTAGAACAGTCTACCCCAGCGAGCGAAATAAAGGGTTCAGTTCGACCTTCCAACTACCTGAAGAAGACCGGAGAGTACAACGGCTGAACCTTGTGATAAATATGGCAAAAAAGATTAAACACGATAGTCTGAACAATGTAAATAGTGTACATGATACTTCATCTCAAAAATATAGAGAGATAATCGAAGTATATGTTGATTTTCATTTACACTATAGGATTATTCAAATAAATTTAATTTTTTTCAAATAAATATTACTTTTTACTTTTTTTAGATTCGCTAGTTTAAATCTATTTTTTTATGATTCCCTGTCCTGTTTTATCATCTCAAATAAAAGTGAATTATTTTAAAATTGATTTGAACTCAAAAAGCTAATGTCCCTTTATTTATACACAATAAGAAAATCCCGTTTTAAACCCTAACAACACAAAACAATTATTCTTTAAAATAAAAATTTTAAAATTGTAACATCATAAAACAACCATGTTTCTCTACAGAGTATCTAAAACAATGAAAAAAACAATTTTATTTCTTTTCTGTGCCGTATCTCTTCAGGATATGTGTGATCATGTCTCTCCACAACTTTCTATCTTTCGTAGCCCAAAGCAGTGTTTGTCCCCTTACTCTCCGATTCTGTTCATGTTCTACCCTCCATGTACTCAAACTTGTTCGACAGGTTACTCATTGTTTTCCTCGGCCTCTTGTCGACAATATGCCCTGTGATTCTAAAATTGTCTAGACCCATGTTCCTCATCATAAGTCACAGTGATTTCAGATGTCTCTTTCTGATTCGAGAATCAAGTGTATGTTTCGGTATCATTTTTCTTAAAACATTATCATTGCTCACATGTTTCATCCGTAGTTTTCTAAACATTGCCCTGAAGACTGACATATTTGCTCACATAAATCTCCGAGTCATCTGTGAGGAAATTGTCCAGCACTCACTGTCATAAAGGATATATTGCATACGTGTTCAGCGCTTTTTTCTTTGATTCTAACGAAATGTTCCTTTAGTTTAGTACTCTTACTTTCGATTTTTGTGTCATATCTCTTTTCGAATTCTCACAGTTAACCGATTTTTATGCTAATTAATCAGAGGTAAAGGAAGATTGGGTCTTTTTTTTTTTGTCTTTAGGATCCCTTCCTTGATCAGATTAGCTGACCTTATCCTTCTCTTTAGATTCAAAATCATAGCAGTAATAAAATCTTTAACCGCAAATATTTCCCCAAAAGTTCTTCTAAACTCTGCAATAAATTAAAAAAAAAATACATCTAAAAATTAATGAAATTAGAAGTTATGATATTTTCCCTAGCAATACTAAATATACAAAAGTAGAAAGGGACGTAAGACAAGGATGTGTCTTCTCACCGGACTTATTCAACGTATACAGCGAGGCGATTCAATAAACCTCCTACCAGAATTCATTACTGTCGGCCACAATCTTAACAACATAAGATACGCAGATGACACAATATTGATATCAGTCACAGAAAGGGGAACTGTCGAACATATTGTTCATTACTGTCGAACTCTCTGCCTTCAGCAGAGAGGAACCCGGACGAGGTTTTGCCGAAGTGCAAAGTTTCCTCCGGGGTGGTAGACAGGACCTGAACCCGTTTATGCGTGTTCTAAGGGAATATTTTTGGCCGAGTTTGCGGGCTCGGAGAACCCATGGCAAACTCGGCCTTTTGCTGCATACATCACCCGTTCTCGTTTCAGTCAGAGAAAGGAAACTTACAGAAGGCAGAGAAGGAAAGCGAGAAGAAAGGACAGTTGCGTGAAGGCTGAATGTATGATAGCAAAAGGGACAGCCCAACAGGCAAATTACAAATTGGAGAGTCCGAAATCAAATAGATGTAACAATTTAAATATCAGTGAAGTGTTTTCACAGAGGACGGACAGTGCGACACTGAGAACCGAAGTTGCATTGTGATAGTGAAAGATACCGTCCAGAAGCTAAGCAAAGTATTAGGAAACAGAAAATATCCTGAAGTGTTATGTGATATCAGTCTTCCTCACAGTAAATACTGGACAATCTCCTCACGGATCAAGAAAGGACGTGACGCAAAGGAAATGTGATGCTGAGAATACCATGGAGCGAACATGTGAGCAACGATGAAGTTCTAGAGACAAAGGAAACAAAAAGAATACTTGTACTTAACAACAGAAAGAGGGAGTTGAAATTTCTAGGGCGTATATAGAGGAAAGAAGGCTTGGAAAATTTGATACTCATAGGATGAATTGATGTCAAGTGGGACAGAAGAAAACAATGTGTACGTACCTAGCGAGTTTGAGTGAATGGATGGCGGAACAGGGTTTAGGAGAGATAACAAAAAGACCAAATTTAAATATCTGAAAAAAATTGGATTTTCCTTACATAAAAAAAATGGATTTTTTTTTTATCTAAAGGTTAATGTTCATGAAGACATTGCAGAGAATAAGAATAAAATTGAATAAAAAAAATAACAAAAAAAAGGAAAGTGTCTTGTGATGAGAGAAAATATCCAAGACTCAAAAACTAAATTTTATCGTCAAAATCATTGTGTCATTAGTTAAATTAAAAGACATTGGACGATGTGAGAAATAAAAACTATTTTTCTATCGTTTATAGATCCGGATATATTTGGTTTAAAAATAATCTTTACATTATTTATAATGGGAATATTAAATATATATTAGGTTGGTGCAAAAATAATGACGTAATAATGTCGTTTTTTGACGTATTTTTTAACGTCAAAAAACGACATTATTACGTCATTATTTTTGCACCAACCTAATACATGAAATTTGAGGGCAATTTAAATTATTTTTTATATAAAGTAACTCCTCGGAGAAATAAAAACCTTTAGAAAAAGATTCTTTATTTGTAGAGAATCTACCCATTGTCATAAAATGAAAGATAAAAAGAACAATTTAAAAAAAAAATTGATTTTTCTGGGTAAAATAGTTTTGTTTTATTTTTTTTTCCTTTTCCCATATCTAAAGTTTAATTTTTTACCATATTGCGTGAAACCCAATATTGTTATTAACTAAAACGTTATTTATTAGTAGTAAAAGGTAAAACTCCAAGGTATTTTTGTATATAGTTTGAATTATTATTTAAGAGTAGAAACATTAACTTTTCGTATAGAAGGCAATAATGCGACAAATTATATCTGATATTTCTTATAAGTGATTAAATTATGAGGTCAGTTTTTCAAAAAGAGATTTTTCAAAATTACGTATTGCTTTTTTAGCCTCTTTTTCATGTATGTTAAATCTTTTTGTTTCGTGAGACATGATTAAAAGCTATTTATATGACTTAAATGCAAGTGACGTTTTTTTCACTGACACTTGTATTTTTCTCTTCCGTTAAAATGATGTAAAATACAGTGATTTGTTGTAAGAAAATAAATATTATAAGAAAACTAAATCGCGTATATCTAAAGAAATTAGTGAATACACGTAATTCAAATTCTAATTTATTATTTATGTGTTCAGAAAAATATAGAATTAGAATAAAGATTTATGAATAACACACACACATACACACCGGTCGCTTCTAATCCAATACCTCCCATTTCGTTATACTGGTTCACAACTTCAAAGTTGGTGGTATAGTAATAGAGATTAAACTATCTCCCTAGTAATCCGTAATATATTATTTGTTAACTGATCGGTAATTTGGCAAAATGTTTTCTGACATAAAAGTACGTACGAATCAGAAGTGTGTCAATGATTTTTCCTATGTGGAAAAATTGCACCCATTAATATTTTCGGCGTTTTTTTAACGTTTACGGTAACCAAACAGTGGATGTGAATAGAGTTAGGCGGTCAGTAATGCATTTCAGCAGTGCCGACAGTGATTTACGTGAAATGTAACTTTTAAGCAAATGAAAGTGGGAAAAAAAATTTGAAGAGTGTCGTGTATTTGAAACGGAAAAATGCTCCTATACATGTTTTTATTGGGATCCCTGTATCGTAATCTCGATGGAAATAAGTATGAGGTATTACTTTCCAAATATTTCATGAAATAAATTGAAAATCACGTGAAACAAATTGAAAAAACAATTAGAAATATCGTTTAAAACCAGATCCCGCTGAAGACTGGAAATGTTATCAAGAAACTTCTAAATCAGGATAAAATTGATATGAAACAGAGCAAGCAATAATTAATTAACAAGTCGGAAATTTCAGAAAGCTACGTTGATATTTTATATTTCGCGAGATTGATAAAATTCGATTTCGCTTCTTTAGACCTTGCGGCTTCAAAACAATGAGTGGATTAAAAAATTCTTCCAGGAATCAACAGAAAAACGAAATGAAAAATAAGATTAGTGGAAGTTGTGTTTTAAGATGGATACCCAAATTAGGAAGGAAATGAAGGAGGTATGTGTCTCTAGGAGATACGATGGTTGTAGCATTGACTTCTCATTCACCGGAAAAGAGAAAGGAATAAAGAAAGAGGGAGAGGCAGAGAACAGAAGAGAGGAAGGGAGAAACCGGAGATCGTACAAAAATCCTTAAACCTACATACATACACATTTTTCTACATACACATATAATTACACTTACACATATGTACCTACATCCATACATACATTCGCATCTATTTACACAAATATGTTTTCACATAAATGTGTCTATCCATACATTTCTATACGCACACATTCATTCATACTTATCTATTTATGTTTGAATTCATAAAACCTTATGCACATATTTGTCTATTACATTTCTAAATCATTACTTAGATAACATGCAGATGACCTCAAATACATTATTTATTAATCGTGTAGGTATAAAAGGTGGGAGGCACTTAAGTGTGTTTTCATCAATTGACCTCAGATATATACACAACGCTTAATCTATGCACTTACTTATGAGAGAATACAACATGAAGCACACAAATACACACCTGTACCTATTTTCACAGACGGGGGTACACATGTTTTCATGTACAAAAACTATGTTCCAACACAGATACAAAAGCAAAGAATTCCCATAGCATGCTTGTGCATAACCGTACATGAAGTAGAAAGATATGTCAACGTTAGATGCCCATAAAGGTCACATGTAATGAAGGAAGGGGAATTTCCATGAAAGATCATTGGTGGTGATTCTGCACACAGACACACACACACACACACACACACACACATACAAATAGGTATATTTACACACATATACATATTTGATTATATATATATATATATATATATATATATATATATATATATATATATCAGCATTCCCTCAGATATGCATATACACATATACCTCTCAACATACGCATACATATACGCATGCACAAATACATGTAAAACATCCGAAACACAAGTTTGGTTTAATCTTCTTGGAAATTGATGATATTTTAGAAATCCGAAGCGGTTCTTATGTCTGCATTTGAAGACAAGTTCGTTTCGTCGATTAAGCAGTTCGTTGGTGTTTTCATATCTGATTATTAGGATTTTTGGAAAATGTTGGGAGTTCGGGCCTTACATATGATCCTCCATTTTAATTGTTGGTAAAGCCTCCATCAATAAGGTCCCAATAGCTTTTTGATAGGGCCGTCTGCTGTCTTTGAGATTCATTATTGAATTGCTTGATTATTGATTCACACACACACATGCACACACACACACACACATACACACACACACACACACACACATATATATATATATATATATATATATATATATATATATATATATATATATGTATCACTTTACCAGTTAATTTTAGCGGACATTCGTATTTGAGTAGGCCCCCGGTTTATTTATAAATAAAAATATAACTCCATAGACAGGATGTTATTAATCGAATTTTTATTTTAAAATTTTCACTGTATAATGCGCATTCTTTGAGATTATTATTCATTACTGAATTAAGTTAATTGTCAACGAAAGGTTGTATGTTCATAAATATTTCGTGTTTAAGTAAATGCTTCTTTTTTCTCTAAGCTATATTTGTATATAAATATAATATATACCTTACTACCATGTATATCAAAACTTTTATCTAATTACTTATCTATTTATGCACGCACGCACGGATATTTTTTATCAGCGTCAGACATTGTTTAAACAAAGGCCAGGATAGTTCAGATTTTTCTTTCCTTGTATATTCTATCCAGATATCCCTTGTTGTTCACTGAACTTTCCAACTAATTTAATTTTGCCCCGCTTTTGTGTTCTCTTTGAGACGGAATTTCTTTTTCTGTTATTCCCCGACGCCACCACCCCCCGGTCCGGTTTTCATGTTGCTTATTCTCCTTTAAACAGAGGCACTACATTCAGCACACGCACAAAATTTTTCCCGCTTTTTACTAATGCTGTTTATTTGATAAATTGTCTGCTGGGCGCTTTTTTCCCCTTCTGACACTATGACATATCAGCGTTTTCTGTGGATAAAGTGAGTGTTTCGCAGACGCTGTTTATTGTCTCATTATGACTTATTACTAACATTTAAAAAGAAATAAAAACAAGCAGATGAAACCAAATACGAATCTGCATTGTTTTTCTCTTCGGTAATCATTTCAGCGAAGCCAATAATAAACAATTCTACGCACTCTATTTTAGTCTGCTTCAAAAACCAACACACAATTGGTTTAAAGCTCGCCATGATAACTACAGATATTAAGACAGGTATCCTTTATTTTCAAAGAATTAACGGGAGATTGTTTGATTATTTTTTTACGGCCTATCAACCTTTTGTGGATTATTTGAATCCGAAACAAATTTCGGATGTTAACCTGGGAAGATATCTGTAACTTCCTTATTTCTAAAACTGATATTCAAACATGAAACACAATTACTTTTAACAGAGATTGGAGTTTGATCTCAGGTCAATGCTAATGATTTTAGGTACTGATTTTGATGTTAGTTAGCCGTTTACGCTTTCAAGTTGCGTATAAAACAGTTAATCTGCTCCATACTTCTTTACTATAGCTTCTCTGTAGAGATTATTGTTTGGCTATCCAATTATAGTAAGTGAATGAACATAGATATTTTTTTATTGTCATCTGCCTTCAGGGCGAAGAGTGATTATGGCTCTCCTGCAATTCCCTTTTTTCCTTATCTAGAAATTGACATTGCTTCTCACAGTTTCATTCTCTTAGTCTGGCTGCCATCAATAATAACAAAAAATCCATTTTTTTAATTTCTGAAGCAGATATTTATAAAATAAAGTGCCAAAACTGTTCCTCGCAATATATTGGAGAAACAAGTAGAAATTCAATAAAACGCATTTAAGAGCACAAAAGATACCTCACAAAAAACAACTTAAGTAATGCACTAGTCATACATAGAAATAAAGTCAATCACAATTTTGTTTTTCAAAATGCTACACTCATAAAAAAGAAAATAACTCTCTGAGAAGGAAAATCCTAGAGAGTGCCACCATTGAATATTACCCAAATATTAATTTACGCCCAGGCTTTTTCCCTATTTCACCTTTCTTATCGGAATTACTACTCTCCGAAACAAATGTACACAACAATATCGTGAAATAATAAAAACAACACAGCAATAATAACAAAATCTCCACACGTGACAGTAATTGATGTAATTTTCAGTTAATAGTATGAAAATAGCGTTCTCTAAATTCTTCCAGTTGCTTTATTTAAATAAATTCATTTCGTTTTTTGCCTTGAGAAAGTCCACATCGGACGAAACGCGTCGGGTACTATTACAGTTTTCCTATACTCTTTATATATATATATATATATATATATATATATATATATATATATATATATATATATATATATATATGTGTGTGTGTGTGTGTGTGAAAAGTGTGTGTATATAAATATAAATAAATATATATATATATATAATTATTTATATATTATATGCGCGGTACTTATTAGAAAGCGCTCAATATCAGAGATAGAACTAACATAATTGGTTGGATTGATGTGAGTTTGTGACCCTGGGTTTCACGCTTTTGCGATCGTCAGACAAACTGATTAATTTTTTAAAAATTTGGGTTTATGTAGATTGCGTGTATTGGTGTTATTATGGAAGTGGGGGGGAATCGTCGTCGGGATTTATTTTGGTATAAATTCTGCTTACAGCAACATTATTATTACCCCACTACACGTATATACATACATGCGAGGAAATATTATTCAGTGTAGAAATAGAAAATGCTCCGATTGTTGACATGTATACATTCACGAGACATTCACGAGAAATTTTCGCTACACTTCCAATCTTTGAATTTCAACATACAAATGCGTATGTATAGATACAGCACCACCCGTATACATACATATGTCATATCCGAAACTGCCCACATATGTTTATATATGTATGAGTCCCAACGGACAAGCAAGTGTGTATGTCTGTCTGCGTACCTCATCGGGGGTACGGACATGCATCTATGTTTGCGTTAGCACGATGACATCACGACGACGATTCCCCCCACTTCCATAATAACACTAATACACGCAATCTTCATAAACCCAAAATTTAAAAAAATTAATCAGTTTGTCTGACGATCACAAAAGCGTGAAACCCAGGGTCACAAACTCACATCAATCCAACCAAATATATATATATATATATATATATATATATATATATATATATATATATATATATATTTTAGCCACAAACAGACTATTTCACTGTATCACAGGTCATCAGTGTGTCTAAACATCCGATTGCTTCATGCTGGGATGAAAAGAAATATATATATATATATATATATATATATATATATATATATATATATATATATATGAAGAAATATAGATTTAAGGTCTTATAATTTTATGAATGCCTGATTCAGAAATTTTAAAAAACGCATTTTTTTGTTATTGTTATTTACTTTTTCTAAATAAAATTATTTCGTTTTTTGCCTTGAGAAAGTCTACATTGGACGAAACGCGTTGGCTAATATTACACTTTTCCTATTGTTATTTATATTTACAAACAACTCTTACCATGGTTAGTGTATTTTATAAATTTCGGTAATGTATTTGTGCGTGTGTTTGCGTTCACATAAATGCCTTTTTTTCCTGCCTTTGTGTATGTATAAAAGATTCACTTAAAATTATATTTCCTGAGTCCATACTGGCTGGATGACCGATAATTGCAGCTTTAAATTTGTTCAGCAAATATTTAATGCAAAGTGTCATACAACCTTTCGCTGTTGTATGACAATATACAACAATCTAGTTTTGCAAGCCAATAATAAGGTATTTGGTTCTGTGATATGCACGCGAGTTTATTGCTTATAACTGCATATTAGTTTATGCTTGTGACATCTTAAATAAACTTGATGGATATTTATATGACCTGCCGGTGTGTTTACGCTAACCCTTTTATGAGACCATGATTGCGTGTTTATTCATCTAGGGAAGGAAGATGATATCATTGTTTTTCAAAACTAATCCCCTAAATGCTACAAGACACACACCTATTCTGTACCACACAAAAACAATAAGTTACACAAGCGACCACATATAAACACACTTATAATCGTACACGTATATTTATAATACAGTAATTGTATAATTTAACATTATTATTGTATAGATTTTAGAAGAAAAAGTTAGTACAGTGGAACCTCGGTTAACGAATTTAATTCATTTCTGAAGCATGTTCGTAACCCGAAATGTTCGCAAACCGAAACTATTTTCCAATAGGATTCAATTTAAAATTGATTAATCCGTACCTGATCCCAAGATGATTGCTTATTTAACTATTAACAATAGTACTTTTCCCACAAGATTATACACAAAACTAATGAAAATCATTAAATCTAAGAAAAAAATAAACCCAATACTAAACATAAAATATAGACGAAGACTTTAATTTTATCGTACCTGTATATAGGAGAGTTGATGCCGTAAGTGTAATGAGAAGAAAAGAGATATTATTGTTTGAGAAAAGAGGAGGAAAGACATGATGGTCTCTTTATTTATAAGAATAGTATAGATCGTTGGTTTTGCCATATGCAATTGAGTGGAAAGAGACAATATCATCAACAATTGTTTTTAACTTTTCTTTTTCCTTTACTAATATCACTGCTAGCTTTCTTTAGAGCCATGACAGAGGACTAATGAAGACAAAAAAAGTCACAGTACAATGAAATTGGAAAGAAAAGCACGCCACAACACACGAATGTATACAACATGGCGGTCGACTAAGAATTGATTCCGTTCATGTTAACATGGTTCGGCAATGTTTGTTCGACAACCGAAATTTTGTTCGATAACCGAGGCATTTTCCTCTCGAATTTTCTGTTCGAAAACCGATTTGTTCGACACGTGAAACGTTCGAGAACCGAGGTTTCTCTGTATAGTCAAGTTCATTGTTCATCAGGAATTTATTCTATGTGAGCTTATTACAAATCTGATTTGAGTCAATAAATCATTTCAGTTTACTCGCAGACGCAGAGCAGATTGACACAAAATATGCTTTTCTATATGCTGAAAATACCACAGAAAGCAAGGAGGAACTTTTAAAGAATATGGAAACAAAAAAGCACACTTCTACATGAAAAGAGCTGAAATTTCTAGAAGATATAACGAGAAAAGTAGGTTTGGAGAATTTGACACTCACATGACATTGATGGCAAGAGAAACTGTGGGTAATAGCAAGTAATCTACCGAAAGGGTTTGCGTAAATGGTTGTCCGAAAAAAGAATGGGAAAGATGATAAAAAGGCAATGTTAAGAGCTACAATTAATAGGAAATTGTGGAGAGCTATGACCGTTCATATCCCGAAGGGGAAGAGCACATAGAAGAAACTTTGTATTTACACAGAATAACCACTTGCTAAAACGTCGGTCAGTAAAACAGTTTTGTTATCAAGTTCCTGCCAAAGCGAAGTTAAATTAAGCACAAAGGGAAATATTTGGTTGTATTCTGAAGGCGCTTATTATAAAGTAATTTTGATGAATTGACATATATCTATGCAAATACAATATGTTTCAATTTCTTTCGTAGTAATCTCCTCTGTCAGTTTTTATCTTTATTTATTGGTGCCCGGATGGATTTAGTTATGAAATTGGTTCGAGGTAGAATGAATTAGAAACAGTTATTTTTAGATAGAATATGTATAGTGAATCAAACTAAAACTTTATTTGCAGGAATGAGTGTCACAGCGCATATTTCATTTGTTTATTTTTGGGAAAACATGTTTGATGATTATTTGCTGATAGGATCAGTGATTTTCTTATTCGATTATTTTACAGAAGCAAATTATTCAAAGCAGTTTTTTATTTTTAATATTTGAAAAGTTTATTCAGGAATAAACAATATTGTTTTCTTTGCAACCTTTTATGCCTTCAGTTGCCAAATGATGTAATGTGAAGATTTTAATGAAATATTGATATTTATTTTATTTTGTTTACGGTTTATCAACCACAATAGGTTATTTAATGCCTCAAGATTTTTAGGATAGGTTCGTATGAATATAATATGCATTCATTGTAAGAAATCAGTTTGTAGATCAGGTTTCATTTACGTATTTTTGTAAAGAGAGTTTTTGTCGAGTGTCAGATGGACTGCCGGCAATATTTTTCCAAAAATGTATTGCTGGTATTTTTTACTATAAAAATCTGTTTCCATACTTTCATAGTGTTTTGATCCCGTGCATTAGGTGTGTGTGTGGGGGGGGGTAACATTTTTAAAATGCATTGCTGGTAATACTTTCTTGTTTTTCTTTTGTTTTGTTTTTTTTTCAAAAAGGCATTGCTGGTAATAATTTTTTTCAAAAATGTATTTCTGGTATTTTTTACTATAAAAATCATATTGTTTTGATCCCAGTTTGGGGGTTAAGTATTTGCCAATAGCTCGGACCCTTAACAGGTACTATCAATCCGGGCCAGTGTAGACCTGGGAACAACAATTTAGAGGTGGTTCCACGCTCCTGAAAGCCTCAAGATCAGGCCTTGCTGCCGGATGTAGTTTACCGTCATACCCAGGACGCATATATTCATATCTTGCTGATACTTTAACGCCTGAATTCCACTTGGTGATACATGAAATTTGATGTAAATCTATCCCTACTGAAGTCTCTCAACTTATCAAACAGAGGTAAAAGTTGAAATCAAATTTGCAACTATCCAAAATATCTGAGGTATTATTTACACTATTTTCAGTGTTCGAACTATCATACTCATCTTTGTTGCCATGTTTATCACAAAGTTTCGGCCATTGTATGCTTCGGCCTTCTTCAAGTGGTTGGAATGTCGAACGCAACCACTTATTTTGCTCGCTGAGGTTCTAGTTTCACGTGCCATGCTTTTAATGGATGTCACTTATCAGTTATCTGTTAATTTCCCTCGGAAAGTTCACTGCTTTAACCAGGTATTGAACTCACACTCTTTGGGGTCCTGTCACTGGATCTAACTAACGCCTTTATCCACTGTTCCATGAGTCTTTGAGCACATCTGTATATGAATTTCTGGGTAGTATAAACCTAATGTCTTCAGCAACCATTTTCTAATAGTGGTCATATTGCGATTTTTGCTGTTATCATTGCATGATTTTACCAGAGCTCATATTGCTAGTTTCGTTGTTAACTGGAATGATAATATTAAACCAATTATTTGTTCTGTTGCTAGGAACATCGGTTCAATATGCCATGGCAGACAGGTTATCTTGTCTGAATCCACCCTACACGTGTATAAATCTACCATTCCGTGTATTGAATATTGCTACCCCTATTGGTCTGGTGTTCCTGCTATATATCTCAAGATTCTTAACAAAATCCAAAGAAGTGTCTGTAATGTTATCGATTCTGACATGGCATCTCGACTTAAGCATTTCCCAACGCCATAACGTGACTCCCTTTCGTCTTTTCTATGAATATTTACGGGGCAATTGTTCTAATGTGTTTTTCTCCTTGATACCCCGTCCGCATGAATATAAACGTAGTACTAGATGGCAATTAAGTCTTATAGTTTTATTGTTTAAATAGCTAGATGTAACCGTAAGTTCTATTATAATAGTTTCTTTTCTCGCACTTCTTGTTTGTGGAACTCTCTTCTATCCATCTACTTCACTGTCATCTACGATCTTCAAAAATTTAAATGTAACATCAATGTTCTAGTATTGTCCTCTCTCTTCACTAACGTTTTCTCATTTTCTTTCACATGCAGTAACTCCTTGCATCTTAGTGGCTTTATCGCCTTACTTGAGAGGAAATGATTAAAAAAAAGACCCTTGAAATAAAGGCAACAGATATTCCCTTCTAAATTTTTTTTTTTCATATTTGTATTGTTAATTATTCAGTTTCTTGCAAAGTAATTCTAAAATTAATAATTCGCATGCTTTTTATTATTTTGCAGGTAAGTGGTGAAGAACCGTGTTCGGATACATATTTTTAAGATACCAATAAGAATTTCGTAAGTCAGAACTCTTTAATTATCTCTTTTACAGGAAGACCATCTATGTTTACAATTTGTTATCAAGGTGGGGTCACTGCTTATTTTAAATTTTCGTCATATCAATATCACCTAACTCTGTCATGTCTTCATTTAGGAATACTTCAACTACCAATTCTTTTTTATTTTCCGCGTTCCATCAGGAAACGGTGATAAAGGCTCTCCACTACTTCCTATTCTATTAGATCTAAGCAAGGCATGTCTTCCAAGAATCGTTCTTATTCCTTTTTTGATATTCACTTATTCATGTTCGTTAGGTTGGTTAATGTCTTGTCTCTGAACATTTTATCTTCAGCATGCCCTGTGTTTGTCAAATTCTCCAAAACCACTTTCATCATTATTTGTCTCAGGAACGGAATATGTTACAGAAGTCCGAAGGTGTATTGGAAGAGTGAAAATACCCCCCAGAAGCTAAATAAAGACACAGAAAAACGTTGTTATGAATAAAGACGAATGCTGAACTGCCATGTAATATCAATCCTCCTATATAGCAGTGGATTCTGGATAATCTCCTTGCAAATAAAGCGGAGATTTGAGGTAACAGAAAATGTAATTATAAACAAGGAAACTGAGAATTCTATGGGCAGCATATGTGAGCAACGAGTAAACTTTAAGAAAAACTGAAAGCAAAAAGGACACTTGTACTTAGAACCAGAAAGACAGTTGAAATATTTGGGAGGATTAATATGAGAAAAGGTCTGTGAGAATTTGGCATTTACATCAATTAGAAGTTTTATGAATTTCAGTTATTTTTTTTAGATATTTTGCTGAATTTTAGAAAGATTTACTTAATAATAACAGTTTTATTGATTGATTCATTTTCTACGACTGGGGTCTGCAATCTACGGCACGCGTGCCACACGTGTCATGCCGCAAAAGACAACGAAGTCCGAACCAATAACTACTATACCGCAAAGAAGATATTCAGCTGTTTCAAAACTGTTCAATCGTTAGACTCCCATTAATAAGAAGTTGACAAAAAAAAAAAACCTTTTAAAAACAGTTTATTTCTATTAATGAGGTTTATATATTATTGTATGTATTGCTATGTAAAATATATTGTAGAACAGATATATTATCTTTCAATTGTATAAAAAATACGTCTGCTGTTGGTACACTGATTGCTTTTAAAGCCCTAAGTCGGCACAAAGTTAGCAAAAGGTTGCCGACCCCTGTACGGTTTATCGACCGATTTTCAGATTATGTAAATAAACAAATTTTCTTTAGAGATAAAAAATTTTTTTTTTTTTAGAGTTTTAGGGTTTTTTATTTAGAGTTTGTTTTTAAATTAAAAAAAAAATTCTTTAAAGTTATTTTTTTTAAAAATAATAACGGTTTAGGCATAAACGTCTTACTAATTAACCCATAGTTGGTGGGGAAGAGGTGGATTCATACATTTTCCAAGGTATTTTTGCGTAAGTGAATATAACGAACCCATCGAGAATTGGAATTCGGTTCTCCAGTTAATATTTTCAAGCCTTGATCCTTTATCCCCACCCCCACATTCAAGCTTACAATACCTAGCATTCCCAAGCGGCCATTTATCTAGGTAACGGCCAGGCTTAACGTTGCTTAACTTGGATGATCGTACGGAAACCGGTGTTTCAACAAAATGAGGCCATAAGCCTGAATATTTAAAGATTTATTTTAGTCTTTAATAAATAAAAATGTTAAATCTGTTCCATAAGTGTGATTCGCCATTTTCTTATCTGCTATTCACCTCCTCTTTGTTTTCAACTTCAAACATATATATTGATATCTTGATCTCATATTGAAATCTGTTAGATTTATTCATCCATCCAAACTGATAACTGTATGATATCTAATACTTTTGTTATCTGTTAACAATTAACAGATGACGATATTATCTGATAAAATATTATTGACATGCTATGATCTAATTGACACAAGGGTCAAATGTTACCAACCGACGGGCCCACAAGTAATCTGAGCAGATGGAAAGGATGTAAAGGGATAATAAGCAAGGGATAAGCCAGATTGAGGGGAGATACGAAACTATGTTTTAAATACGAATATTGAAAGGTCACTTCCCTTTAATGAATTAAAAAATAAAACAAATATGCAATATGAGTGTTACACGTCCAGAAACTTGCTGACCATTATAATCACGTTTGAACCATGAGTTCCTGAACAATTTTAACCTTTCTGCCTGAGCTCCTGAGTCAAAATTCATTAATAATTATTATGTAATGTTTCACGATAAATATAAAAATAGTTACAAGTGTTTATCCACCGTTCAACTGGTGGCTGGACGTTAAATCATTTTTCTCTACCACTGTTCAACCGGTGGCTGGGCATTACGTCATTTTTCTCTACCACCTTTCAACCGGTGGCTGGGCATTACGTCATTTTTCTCTACCACTGTTCAACCGGTGCCTGGGCATTACGTCATTTTACTCTACCACTGTTCAACCGGTGGCTGGGCATTACGTCATTTTTCTCTACCACCTTTCAACCGGTGGCTGGGCATTACGTCATTTTTCTCTACCACTGATCAACCGGTGGCTGGGCATTACGTCATTTTACTCTGCCGCCGGTAAAGCGGTGGTCAAGGTTCAAAGGGTTAAGAAGAAAATACAAAGTTCTGTTTTGGGGGATCTTCTCAAAATAAAATATACAACAGTGAACAGTAAACGAAAAAAGATTAGTCGAATTGGAAATGATTAATTCCACTTCGTTAAATAAAGAAACGATATTCACTTTCGTTGGAAACAAAGTCCTGAACTGTAATTGTATATCCAGCTTCCAAATGCTGGACAATTTCCTTACAGATGAAGAAGAGAATCAAAGCGACAGAAATGTAGTTCTCTATCAAGATGCTGAGAATGGCAGAGACAGAACATGTGAGCAATCATGAAGTTCTAAAGAAAATAGCAACAAGAAAGAAATGGTAAAAATGACAACGAAACAGTTGAAGGACATTTATAAGGAAAGACCCTCTTGGACAATTTAATACGCATGGGGGCGTGTTAAGCAGAGCAGAGATAGAGAGAAAGTTGGCATTTTAGTAAATGAGTTTGCGTGAAGAGTCAAGAATACATGCAATAATAAATATCAAGCTTCTTTGTATCTTTCTATAAATATTTTCGTGGTAATTGTTGTGATAATCTTTGGTAGCTCGACTTTACAAATTTAAGCGCAGTACTAGATTGGCAGATCGGCCTCATCCTTTTACGCTTGAAATAATAAATGTACGTTTTATACTAAGTTTTTTCTCACACTTCTCACTTGTGGAACTCTCTTCCAGTCTCTTGCTTTCCAGTAAACTTTGATCTTCAAAGATTTCACGGTAAAGTCAACTGTTATCTTTTCTCTTCTTAATTAGTTTTCTTTTATCATTCTCTCTACTTAATGATATTTATATCTTTCACATATTCTTTCATACTCTTGCGTCTTAGTGGCTTTATTACCTTGTTTGGTTTGAAATATTTTAAAATAATGCGAGTTGGTGATTTTTTTTTAATTTTCATAGTAAAATACAAGCAATGACTTTTTCTAGATATCATAAATTTATTTTAGGTAAATGTTATATAGTCTTCAAAACGATATTATTACATAAGTAGTTACATTCTCCCAGGCCAGAAAGGATTTTACCTACATTTGGAAAGCATCTTATTGTTTTAATTCATTTGATTTTTTTTTTACCATCCTTAAAAAATCTTAGACAAGATTTTGTTTTCAATAAATCGGTCGATTTCGTTCATTTCGGTCAAATAAGTTATTTTTTGTTTCTAATTTGAAAACAAAAAACGGATCGTTTTCTAAACGTCGTATTGTTGTGGCCTTGTGAGGGCCGGAAATAAAGACACAAAGAGAGGGATTGAGTTAAACAAATATATTAACAGAAACAGTAATACAAACATATACGAACGAGAGTGTTACAGCAAGAATGTTCTGTCCGACTATCGGAGCTGATTGCTGGAAACTTCCCTCCCAAAAGGCATTACCTGCTCATAATTATAGCTGGGCGTGCGTGGATAAATTACCAAAACAAATATACAGTCAATATCATTACTTCTGAAAATGATGAAACTTATTGTTAACCTATAAGATTTTAAATTGTAAAAAACCTCAAGAAGAAAACAAAATGTTATATCAAAATTAGTTTAAATTTAACACAAAATTCAAACTGAAAATATATAAAATATTACACGATTAGAAACTTAGTTCTTTGATCGGTAATTACACCTTTGTGCATATTAATTGAAACAACTGCTTTAGTTTAGTTTCTTACAACATACAGTCAGTTTTAGACGCACTGGAATGAGAGGGTGTAATCGATTTCTACTATTTTCCTCAGATTCGATCATTTGCAGTGGTGTGCAGTAATATGAATCTCTTTTATGTATTAATGATGAAATTTATTTGCCCTTAAAAATATTAGGTCATCCGGGATTGCATCAGATTTTTATCACGCCCAGTTACTATTGTCTCGACTGTTGATTAGTTGTCCTATGACCAAATGTCTGCGATGGACATTACTCCAATGGAGCGTACAAAAATTGTAAAGGTGCACGAACACACTGGCAAGCATTACCAGTGAAAATCAAATATTATCGACTGACCTGGAAACTCTTCTGATTTAAATCCAGTCGAAAATCTGGGGTCAATCTGCAAGGAACGACTTCGTGGAATAGACTTACATGAGCACTGGGTCATGTTTCATTGGAAAAATATGAAAAAAAGTAAATAATAACGGAATTATTCGTTTTGATTCAATTAATTTGCAGAAGGGTGGAGACTGAATATTGAGACTGCAATTTAGTTTTTGAATGTAACTGTCCAAATCTTAGGTCTAAGCCGGTGACAGTATTTTGTACATTTAAAAAGTGAGAAATTTTCTTTTTTCGTGTGAAGTAAAAAGCAATAAGATTGTCCATATAGGAAGACGGCATGAGACGTAATAACCACGTGTCTATGTACGTATCTAATCCCGATAAAAATGATTATACTTAGCATCAGTATATAGTATCCTTAGAAGTGAAACGTTGAAGAAACAAATTTGATCCTTTGGGAAAGTTTACGGTTTAATTTGATTTGTGTTCTGGCATATCAACATATACAATCTTCGTTTAATTAACAATAGATGCGCAGGCATATATTTGGCTTGCATAAGAATCCAAAAGATAGAGGGTATGTTTAGTTTTATCGGTAGTCAAAAAGGTATAGTAAAGATGTGGGTCCTTTGTTGGCGCTGTTTACCTCTCTGCAGGGGATGCAGTTTGACTCTAGCAAACAGGGTGAAAAGCAGGTTTATATTTTATTATCGCGAAGTTGTGACCACATTTTGGTAATAATCATTGCCATTTCAGGTCTTTGAATCTATTTCCTAATTTTAACTTGATGCTAAAGAGAGCAAGCTAAACTTCTGTTCTCCTATAACGTAGGAACGTCTATGACTGATCAAAAGCCTTCCAAAATCTTTCTACCGTTGGTTCTTATACAAAAAGAATATTTCTGAATTATAGATTATCATCTTATGAGATTAGTGCACGCTAACAAGATGTAGAAATCCCCGCCTGAAAAACAGATGAGTCATTTTTTTGCGAGTGATATTAATCTTTGATTAATCAAATCTTGAGCAAGCGAACGAGCCTCTAATGTTTCATATATATGTATACTCTCTTTTAAGTCTTATCAAATCTGCCATTTTTTATGGTAAGGGTCGGTTATTTCTTTCATGTAATGTTTATCAAAGATAATATTCTTAAGATAGCACAGATTCATTTTTTTTCAAAGTTGCTACATGTCCACCTGTTGGTGATATTAGCGCAAATCTTCATCCTGATATCTACATTAGCAGATAATGCTAGGATAGGAGGCTAGTTTTTTTGTTT
>OZ010589.1:107669879-107757379 GCA_963932145.1 Acanthosepion lycidas | reverse complement strand
AAAAATCACCAAAATAACGAAATGCTAATTTTTCACAGTTAAAATAAGTCTGTCTTTTTAATTTACTCCGAGGATGGGTTTTAAGAAGATCGAAAGTACTAGGGCTTAAAAAAACTACGGCGAATTCCTTAATGAATTTTATCTCAAGATCAAGGGACTGATTAAAAAACTAGAAAAGACCTATATAAAAATAAATAGACATAATATTTCTATATTATTCAATGAAAAATATTTGAAAATATATATATATATATATATATATATATATATATATATTATTTTATCTAATTTTTGTTAGTTAAAGAATTGATCTTAAGTAATATTTCCTATCTTCAAATATACAGAGAAAGGAAAGATTAAAGTATATTGTGATCAGCTTGTCCCCAGAATGAATGATGAATCATTTTAATTGGGAGAAATTATCGATTAACGTAAGAATAACTGAGCGTATTATAAACAACATTCATTCCCGGAAGTCTTGCAGAGATCTTCATGACCGGAAGTCTTGCACAAATCTATGATTTTGAAATGAGCAATTGCTACTTCATTTTATGTATCATTCATAATTGGATGTGTGAAAGAAGGTGAGAAAGAAAAACGACGGAGAAATTAATATTACTTCTCAACAGGCGTCCTGGGTAAGACGATAGACTATATCCAACAGTAAGTCTCTGATCAGCAGGTTTTGACGAGCTCCACGCTCGTCAAAACCTGCTGATCAGAGACTTAACTCCTTGTTAAGGTCCCAGCTATGGGCAAAGAGGTAACCCCCAAACTGGGTTCAAAACACTATGAATAGGTTTTAATACCAGCAATACAGTTTTGGAAAAAATATTACCAGCAATACATTTTTGAAAAAAAATATTACCCACAATAAAAATCTTGTCGGTATTAAATAACCCTTGGAGGCTGAGATGCCGTAAAATACACCAAAGCAGACGCCAAACAAAACTCCACAACAGTTTAGATTTCCCACCTCTTACTACTTAGCTGTGATTGGCGGACTCAGAGTTCATTGTTTATTACGCATGGGTAAGTGATGACATGCGGTACAAAAACAAATTAATCTATCTAAAATCAGTTTATTAGCCATAGATTTAGTTAAATTCAAATATTTTTGAAAATTACCTTAAATAATAGTTAGATAATGCCAACCTAGACAAAAGGACAGACCGTTATGATCAAAATCTTATTTAAAAGGAATACGACCAAAAGTCGGAAGCCCGTTCAGGCTGTCTCATAAACATGAATCGATGACCGTGTCACGTGACCCATTACGGTAATAGGAACCCCATATGTACTATAGCTGCAGTAGCAGTGGTGTTTCCTGGGCCTGATAGCCTGAAGGAATTCGACCCTCTCTAAATTGGTTTGAATTCAGTGTTTTCTTTTTTTTTTAGACTAGTCACCAACCAAATGTTTTAGACTCAGTCTGCCCTGCTTACCTATTTACCTATCACCGGAGGAAGAAGTGATGGATTTATACCTTTTCCAAGGGAAGTAAGTGAATGCAATGAATTCGACTGGAATTTGAACTCATCTCGTCCACTCATCAATTCTCATCGCTATGGTATATAGTGTTTTTTTTTTTCAAATTGCAGAAACACGACAAAATGCTCTGATTAGCATCTACTCTATGCCAATAGTCATCCAACTCATCTTGTTGACACTTGGCGGTCTTCCTTTTGTTGTGACGCCAAATTAAGTGAAACTCATTTTAATACTGAATTCAGAAAAGATTGAATAAATCAGCCATAGACCCAAATTTACCTGAATTGAGAGAAATATTCTCTTCCGTTTGTTTTCAATTGCTTTCTTTAGGGTTAGTTGTAACAGGATGACATATCAAGATCATCCATCTAGCAGGGGAAATTACAGAACAAGTAAAACGTTACTTGCATTATTTACATTATTCGGACAGTTAATCTCATCTTCATTGTCATATTCACAATGTTTCAGCCGTTGTACGCTCCGGCCTTCTTCAGGTGACTATAGAATATGACAATGAAGATGAGGATAACAGTCCGAATAATGCAATAATCATAATCATAATACCTCGTCTCAGAATTATAGATCTTGAAGAAAAACGTTGCAGAAATACAAACATTTGGCAGATATATGGCTTTGTAGTCGTAACTTTCTAAGTGGGTTTTCTGGGAAGAGCAACCGCAGTAGATATGAGTTAAGGAGGGATTCTATTGTGAAATGAGGAAAGAACTGTATTAGAAAATCTTTTTTAAGAAATTTAATTTTGATAAAGACACACATTGCTTTAGGAATAAAAAAAACAATGGAAATATTTTTCATTAGTCATTTTCAATCTGTTTTGGGATTTTTCGAGGCTTAAATCCGCTAGAAACGTCTTTATCAAAAGTTTTTGATCAAAGTTTGCAGTTATCAAATAGCACTCATGGGATTTGTTCTACTTACGAGTACAGTTTTTATTTTTCACTTTTCCTTTTAAAGGTCAGTTACTTCTAGACGACGAGCAAAAATCGCCTGAGACTTATCGAGTCATTTTTGGCAGTAAAAATAGTCACGGAACAATTCAATAAATCTATTCACGAAATCTTGGACATAAGAAGTAAAAGTTAAAATAGAATATAATGTAAAGAAATTGGTATTTGCTATATTTGTGATGTTAGACTCTAAGCCACACGCATGGTGAAGCCGGTGAGAATCTCATTCAGTATATAACAGTAATGGTCTACGAGAGGAGCTCGTCATGAAAGGAAATAATAGTAGTTTCCTTTCTTTGTTGTAAACATATTTTTCATGCCCGATTCATCGAAAAAAACATTAAACGTGATATTTATGCTTGCTTTAGTCTGTAAATCTCTATATATTTTATGTGGGTTGATGATTTCATATAGCTGCGAGTCAGCTACTATGCAGAAAGCAAACAGCAATGTGAGTGCTTTTGAATTGAAAAAAAATACCAAAATTCCATATAAATCTTCGTACTGTTGATTATATTAGGTTTGTGCAAAAATAATGACGTAATAATGTCGTTTTTTGACGTATTTTTTAACGTCAAAAAACGACATTATTACGTCATTATTTTTACACCAACCTAATACAATTTTTAAGATAATTATATGCTTAAGCACTATCCCCACTGGGTGCTCCGAACTTTCAACCTTGTGCCACGCTTAGAAAATCACCATATGCTTTAGCACTATTTTGGGACCTTAACTATAATTTAGTAACAATAAGTATAGTGTTAGATGTACGACTAATGTAGTGGGTAACGACATCGAAAGTGAAATCAGTTTGTTGAGATCAAATTCCGTTCGTTGGATTAACATTCACATAAATATCCTTAGTAAAATATCCCTCTTTTCTCCCCTCCCTTAGATATGGTTTAAATAGCAGGGTAGACTGGGCTCCTTAGCATTGTTTGAGAACCAGTCTGGAGCTTACGGCCATATCATGCTGAAACATCAGTTCCTGAAGGATCACAAAAGTAAAGCAGCATCGAGCTTAGTCAGCACCTAGATGAGTTAATGCTTAGGAATACCAAGTGCTGGAAACTTGGATGTGCGGGTGGTGTAATGGATAATGGCTTCGATTTTTTAACTGGAGAGCCGAGATCCAATTCTAGTTGGTTTCGTTTTATCCTCATACGCACATACTCTTGAGAAGGGTTGTGAATCCACCATTTATCTTCCAACTATGGGTTAATTAGTAAGACTTTTATCACTAAATCATTATTATCTCAAAAAGATTCTTATAATTTAAAAATATTTTCTGGCTTTAAGTAACCTGCAAATAGTTGATCATCCATAGAAAATGATTGAATAAATTAATAAAACAACCAGCCTGCGAGAAGGAAAACTCTAAATTCAGATAGCGTGAAGTTGGCAATTCCCGTAAAAAAAAAACTACTATCACCAGAAACCAAAATTGCAGCCGCTGTGTGGAAAAGTTTTGGATCTATTTTTCATAGCGGAGTGTCACTAAGTAGGAGAATTGATAGTAATACGACGCGAAAATAGTTCGGATAATTACTGTTTGTTTCAACAGAATAGAACAAAAATCGGTGAAATTTTATGTATGGAGGAGAAACTATTAAAAAGAAAAAAAAAACTATGCAAATTAGTTGATGCGATAAACATTTGAAACAAGTGATGTATCCTGACGCTCCAAAATATTTTTATCTCGAGAGTAAAAGAGGAACTCGTCGCACTTAACTGCAGAATTTTAGACAGTATATTATACAGGGTGTCCATAAAGTTCGGGTGCATTTTAAAAAATTATAACTTTATTTGTATTTGCGATAGAAATAATTTGTAAAAAGGATTAGAAAGAAGTAAATCTATATTTTTGAAGGTTTTATTGAAATATTATTTAAGTTTCCACGTGTACTCCATCATTAGCAATACAAAGGGTACTACGATTTTACAGTTCACGGGAAAACATTTGCCAACTGATTTACAGTAATGCCTGAAATCACGTTAGTTATTTTAGCTATACTTAAAACTAAGTACATTAAACTTTATAACATTTTTTACAGATTATTTCTATCTCAAATACAAATAAAGTTATAATTTTTTAAATTGCACACGAACTTTATGAAGACCCTCTATGTAATGGTTCAATTATTATGTGTAATGGTTCAGTTAAAAGATTTGTTACGAATTTGGAAGCTCGTGTTTAGACGCATAAAGGTTGCACCTTGGCTTCAGAAGTAGATTTTAACAATTTAAAATATTATGTTAAGACAGTTTATCGTTTCCCCACACACACTCTGTTTCCGCATGCACACACACACACACACACACACACACACACACACACACACACACACACACACACACACACACACACATATATATATATATATATATATATATATATATCAGTTAAGCTCTGGCATTTAGTGCGTTAGTATGAATACCGACTGTCCACCTATTTATTTGACCTAACTGGACACCTCCAGGTAGTGTAATGGTTAGCAAGCTTCTTTTGGCCTTGTGCCACATCTAAGCTACGCTTGGAAAATTCACTATGAACGGTGCCTCAGCCCGTTCGGCTGTAAACTCTCTGCTTCGGCAGAGAGAAACCCGGACGAAACTTTGCCCTGCGGCAAAGCTTCGTCCGGGGAGGTAGACAGGCTCTGAACCCGTTTATATAGTTCGAAAGGAATATTTTTGTCCGAGCCTACGGGCTCGGAGAACCCACAATAAGCTCGGCCTTGTGCCACATACAACCCACGTTGTCGAGGTGCGGGTGGCTTTAAATATAACGGTGTAATAGTTAGCAAGCTTTTCTCGCTAGAACAATTACCACGGAGCAGTAAGTTCGATCCTCACTGGCTGCTCTATACTTTCCTCTATATTTGGAAAATCACTATTTATTTGAAATAACTAACTTTAAAACAAAAATTAATAAAATTATAATTTAATATGTAATAATGACTGATGTTTAATTATTGACAGCTTTTATGCCATAGAGGAAAACTCTAAATTCAGATGTCGTGAGGTTGGTAATTCCCGTAAAAAAACCCTACTATCTCCAGAAATCAAAATTGCAAGCGCTGGGTGGAAAAGCTGTGGATCTATTTTTCATAGTGGAGTGTCATATTAGGAGAATTGATAGTAATACGACTCGAAAACTTTAAGTCAACTTACTATAACTAACTTTATGAGTTTTTACTTTCCTCAGTTATTTTTATAATATATATACAAATCAAATATTTATATTTATTTAGACAAAATGAAACGTTTAATGAATCCGTTCCCTTAGTACGAGGTTTCTTAGACTTTAGTTTTATTTCTTCAAACCTTTCTCAGGTGCTTCTGCCTATTATGTGATCGTCTTGGTCTTGAGATTGGCTTTCTCGTCTCCATCTTTGTCGTTCTTTTGCTATTCTTTTTTTTCTTTCAATGGGTGCTTCCAATTCGTGTCACTAATATAAACACAACACACACACACACACAAAAAAACTTCACAAGAATAGATACTGACAAAAACGGATTTATAAAATGCCAAGAATAATCAACCAATCATAGATTCTGTTGACTGTCTAAAACATAAAAACGGAACAGATTAATTAAACGGTTCATTGGCCTTTGTTTTATCTGTGAAGTCTGGATACCTGCTATATTGAAGCACTAAAAATTCATGGCATGTTTCTTTTACGCTACGAAAATAAATTGTAATAAATAAAAATAAAATATTCAGTGTAATAACTATAAATAATTATAAAAAGAAACTACACATGAAAATCTAGTTAAAATAATTTCCCCTGTTACTCATTTCACAGAAGCATCCCGTAAGGTATATACAGGATCTAAACACAGAGGTGTACGTATGATCTGATGAACGCTTAAAGCGTGGAACTGCTTATCACCACGTAACATTAATTTGTACGTGAACACGCAAACACATAGACAGGTATGTGTGTACTTTCCTATACAGGAAAGCGTCATTGTTCTGTTCTGGTAACTTACATATAGGGCTTATTACCGTTTAGGTAAGTATTTTGCCTTTTGGTATTTTTTTTTCTTAATTCATGTTTCAATTTCCTTTTTTTCTTTTATCTGTTGCTTTTCTTCGTTTTTTTATTGGTTGTTGTTTTTTTCTTTTTTTGTCGGTGTATTTTTACCAATACTTTGTCTCTGTGTGTCTGTCTGTCCTCTCTCTCTCTCTCTCTCGCTATATATATATATATATATATATATAAAAGTGAACATAGAAGTCAACACTTAGAGGTGACAGTATGTTTCATGCTATATGCAATCGTGGCCTGACGATTTCATATAGCATGAAACAGACTGTCGCCTCTAAGTGTTGACTTCTGTTCACTTTTATATTTACACACGCTCTATCTCTGATATTGAGCACTTTATCCCATAAATATAGCACACCTTAAGACTATATTTCCTCATATATATATATATATATATATATATACATATATATATATATATATATATATATATATATATATATATATATATTTAAGTTATGAAGAACTTGGTAATCCGTATGGGTAATCCTAAGGAGGATGAAATCCTGAGAGCTCAATGTAAATCCAGAGCTAATATTTAAAAGAAAAACAGACCACTTTAAGGTACCATTATAATAATTTATTTCACCAGAGTCCTTTTAAAAGATAGCACCGGATAATCAGATAGCACCGGATCATCAGATAATACTTCCAACAACGAAAAGAAACGAACAATTTTCGTTGTTGGAAGTGTTATCTGATGATCCGGCGTCCTTTTAAAAGGACTCTAGTGAAATAAATTATTATAATGATACCTTAAAGTGGTTTGTTTTTCGTTCATATATATATATATATATATATATATATATATATATATATATATATATATGTAATAAATAAAATATATGTAATAAATATATATATATATATAATAAATATATATATATATATATAATATATAAATATAGATAATAAAATAATATATATAATAAATATATATATATATATTTATATATATTTATATATATATATATATATATATATATATATATATATATATATATATATATATATATATTAACGCTTATATTAACGCTTATAGCGTTAACTATAATTACTGATAACATTACTGGAACATTCTAGAATATACTTTTTTCATAATTAATTGATTATTTTATTCTAATAATTGATTTGTACGAGTACTTTTTTCACCAGTTAGAATTTTTAAAAAATGCATTAATTTCTGTTAGAATAAGAATTAATTAAGTTTATTATTATTATTTAATAGTATGTGTTTTTATACATAAAATGTGCCGAGATTTGTTTTATTTAAGGCTTTTACATTTATAAAAATACAATTTTTCAAGTGTACGAATATTTATTTTCCCCCAATGTATATATATATATATATATATATATATATATATATATATATATATATATATATATATCAAAATACAAGGTTGGTATAGATGGTATAATATTACAGTAACTAAATGTTATGGTCCGGTTCCTTGTACCACATTGATAGTCCATCCAATACGGATATGGAATAACACAGATATATTACAAACAGGAATATATACAGAGAAGTAGAAAATGTTAGTACGAACAATCAAGTTTAGTAGTAATTTTCTGTAAATTTCGGACTGCCTCTGACTCGACTGACTGATTCGCTCGCTTTGACTGACTGACAGACTCCTGACGGAGTTCACTCCAGACTTCAGACGGAACTCTCGACTTCAGACGGAACGGTATTTAGTCACCCCACCACGAGGGCATCATGTGGTACAAGGCCGGTTTAACGTGGGATCTCCGAGCCCGTGGGCCCGGCCAAAAATATGCCCTTTGAACCCGTATAAACAGGTTCAGGGTCGGTTTACCTCCCCTAAAGAGACTCCGCCCTTCGGCGTAGCCTCGTTCGGGTTCCTCCCCACCCGAAGGCAGAGAGTTCAACCGATCCATGGTTCAGCCGGTCGTCCGACTTCAGACTGAAAGGTATTTAGTCACCCTCCCCACGAGGGCATTATGTGACACAAGGCCGGTTTAACGTGGAGTTTCCGAGCCCGTGGGCTCAGCCAAAAATATGCCATTTGAACCCGTATAAACGGGTTCAGGCTCGGTCTACCACCCTGAAAGAGACTCCGCCCTACGGCGTAGCCTCCTTCGGGTTCCTCCCCGCCCGAAGGCAGAGAGTTCAACCGATCAGCCAATCAGCCGGTCGCCCGACTTTGGACTGAACTCCCTGCTTCCTCTTGAGGCGCAGTATTTATTACATATGGATTAGTCTATTATGTTATTATGGGTTAGGTACCGTAACACTAAAAACATAATTTTTTTTTAAAAAGTGCTCAATACAAAGTGGAGCGAATAATATTTATTTAAGAATTATAACATAAGTATGTTTTAACATCGCTACATATAGCAATTTTCCAAGCCTAGCTTAGATGTGGCACAAGGCTGGAGTTATGGGGTACCCAGTGAGGATCGAACTCACTACTCATTCGTAATTGTGTTAGCGAGACAAGCTTGACAATCATTACATCGCCTTGGGGTGCCCAAACATCGCTATATATATGTAATTTCGCCCTCATGATTATGTTTATATGACATATCACTTCTAATAAAGGTATGACTTGTGTACCCGTTTAAAATCAATGCGTTCATATATTAAGTGTATATCTATTTGCTATCAATTATAAGTCAAGAAGTCTTCTCTTAAATTACTTATTTTTCTATTTAACCTTTCGATTTTCTACTTTTTTTTTTCGATTTTTCTATTTTCTTTTTTTACGTTAACGGACCACTTAGTTGGCAGAGAAAAGCCTTCGCACACACAGGGAGAGTCGGTAGGGTGATTTCTCTTTGTGAGTAAAAGGTCACGTTTCCGAAGGATCAAACACGTAATCAATGGAACGAAAAACAACATGAGGAATAAATGTTCAAAACGTACATCCAGTTTCTGCCCGACTTGCTAACTTATCAATACTAATATTCTTCCTCTGGCTTCTCAACCTTTCATCATAGATAGAGTCTCTGCTCAAAACGCGCGTGGGAAGAAATCACCGTGTAAAAATATGTGTCCATCCGGTTATCGGAAGACATTAAAAACAGAAAAGTACATCCGAAAGATATGCTTGAAGGTGATTGAGATTCATGTAGTAGTTTTCACTGCTTGCTCTGTTTTTTAACCCAAAATATTTTCACTGTGAATCTTGTTTTCTAATTATGCTTTTAAATAAATATATAAGTACCGTAAAAATGCAAAGCAAAATTGTAACCATGTGAATACATTCAATGCGCGTAATTATTAAGTAAACAACGAAAATTAAGAAGCCAAAAGCAACGCCCAAACTACAATTCAACAAACCCCATAGCGATTTTGAACAAAAATATGTAGTCACATTAAAGAGGTAATATAAAATTGTTGGAACATGTCACGAACTCAAGGCGGAAACCCTTATGGGAAGTACAAGCGACAACCGCAAGTCCTCCTCCCGAGGATAGAAGACAAGAATCAGATGAGAGTTAACATTCTCGATTATAAAAAAGAAAAAAAAATAGACAGGTAATAATGACAGGAAATGAATCAGAATATATAATTTTAACAGTGTGAGAAAACTATATATATATATATATATATATATATATATATAATGTTTACACACACACACACACATATATATATATATATATAATGTTTACACACACACATACACACACACACACACATATATATATATAATGTTTACACACACACACACACATATATATATATAATGGTTACACACACACACATATATATATATAATGTTTACACACACACATACACACACACACACACATATATATATATATAATGTTTACACACACACACATACACACACACACATATATATATATATAATGTTTACACACGCATATATATATATATTGTTTACACACACACACACACATATATATATATATATAAATATATATATAATGTTTACACACACACACACACATATATATATATATATAATGGTTACACACACACACACATATATATATATAAGACATTTTTTATGTTTATACTTTCTTTTTATAGATACAAAGATTTAAATATTTGTATCTATAAAAAGAAAGTATAAACAAAAAATGTATTTTATATATATATATATATATATATATTAAGAAATATAATTTTAAGGTGTGCTATATTTATGGGATAAAGTGCTCAATATCAGAGACAGAACGTATGGAAATATAAATATAAAAGGGAACATTGAAGTCAACACTCAGAGGCGACAGGCTATTTAATGTTGGACTCAATCGTCAGGCCTGACGATTGCGTCCAGCATGTAACAGCTTGTCGCCTCTCAGTGTTGACTTCAATGTTCACATATATATATATATATATATATATATATATATATATATATATATATATATATATATATGGGAACGTAGGGAACGTTTTCGCGTGACGTGTTTCAACCTTCGTCGAACTAAAACATCGTTTCTCAACCTTTTTAGCCTTGCGTAACCCTTAAAATAAATTACATGTCTCAAAGAACCCCTGGACAAAAACAAAATTATATACCATATCTTTCTCGTTTTATTTTCATTGTAGACCACGGGATGAATATCATAGTATATATTTTTGAGTATATATATATATATATATATATATATATATATATATATATATATATATATATATATATATATATGAATATCATAATATATATTTTTATGATGAATATCAAGGTATATATTTTTGAACAACTGGTTCGTTGAGTGGGCACTGACTAGTGAAGATGGTTTCACATTGGCGTCGTACAGACATCACTAAATATATCCCCAACGATTGTTATATTTTTAATAACATAATAGGTTAGAAAAGATGATGTCTATATTACAATATTACAATAACCAAGAATATATTGTGTGTGTTTAGTAATATTACGTATATGAAAGTAAATAAAAAGTCAGAAGTTCATTAGTTTATCTCACCTGTTCTCGCAGAAGCCTGTTGCAGAACATTTTGTGGAACCCCGGTTGAGAAACGGTAGACTAAAGTGATGAAATCATTTTCTCTAATATGATGTTAATCAAAATCTATACCAATAGGAATATAATGTTGTTTTGAGTGGCTGAGTGGCTAGTGATGTATGCTTTCTAATCTCGTCATGCTCAAATTCGGTTTCTGGGTCAATTTGTCAGGAAGATGACTTCGCCCGAGAGACACAATCAATGCAAGCGTGTTGCACCTTTTGAAAAGTGCCTAAAAACTACACAACGGGTTCACCCAAGCCTTGTGAGTGAAATGTGGTTGACGGATGTGTTCGGAGACGATCGATGATTGTTCTAGCACGAAAGTACAAGTCATTGTGATCGAGAGTATGAGCGTGCTGGCCTTGTACAAACTGTTGATCACGCCAGGTTGTCCCTCTCTCACAGAAACTAACAAATGTCTGCTCAGCATAGTTGTAGTATAAAATACAGGTGGGCTCTGTGGGTCCTGGACAAATACAAACATGTCTATTTTTATTTTGATTATGTCAAAACATACGGCATGCTTATGGACAATTATTTTCATTTTGCGAACACATCTATTTAAAAGTTAACTCACCTGTAATAATGTTAAGAAAACAATAAAAATGTGATACTAGGGTTGAGTTTAAGTCCTTCCCCCCCAAAAAAATGTACAAATAAATTCAAAATGGCAAATATTTAGACTAAGACCGTACTTAAAAAAATGGTTAAATTTAGGAACGTTAGATTACCTCCTCGGTTATACATTGAAACTGCTATCCACCGAAAAAACAAAAAGAAAGAAAAGAAGCCAGTCCCCAACGGGGATCATTTAAAAGATAGTTCGCGCAGCGGATTGGTTGTTACAAACATCCAATCAGATGTGCGGAAACCGTGGTCTTCATTCGTCCAATTCATTAAAAAGGCCACAGTAGCTGTTAGCGTTTGTTTGCGAGTGGGAGGGATCAGGGATTGATCTTTCCTGATTGGGTCGACTTGGTGATGGGGTGCATGATGTTGAAAGACCCGAAACTCCCTGATGAGCCAAGTCAAATTACATTACTGACGACCCCCTCCGGCGCTTACTTAAGAGCGTATTTTTGAATGAAGTAGGCGTCAGCAATGAGGACTAGCGAACCAGCCTAACCAACAGTTGTGCTCATAAACGAGAAACCAATCATTATTTTATGGACTTTACCTGAAAATGAACAATCGCTTCACATTTGAGCTGAGTCGAGTTTGATAACCTTTCTTTTTAAGGCTGTTGAACATTTTCAATATTCGCAACTTCCATTATAGTAAAAAAAAAATGTACATCTTTTATTGTCTTCGTATCCATATTTCTCTAACATTCTTGCAAAAGATTTTTGAAATTTCCATTATTTTATAGACAATTGTTAATCTCATAGAGTTTTGGCTACTCTCAGATAAGTATCTTCAAAACATTATTTTTACCATCGCAGTAATTTTACAAGAGACTTTTCTTCTTTTCATTTTTCCTAGTTTCCACGTTTTGTTCAGTCTTCGTTTGGTATCAAATTCATAGCCGAAAGCTATATGCAAACATTTTCTTATTAAATATATTAACAAATCCATTAATAAAACGAAGGATTTCATAGCATTTTGGTTACTCTTAGATCAGTTTCTTCAAAACTCTACTTTTACTATCGCAAATGTCTCAGGAATGCATGGACTACCAATATATTTCCTATCGAAGTAGGATGCAGAGTTTTTATTGCAAATTCGACCTTAGCGAAACTAATTTTTCGACAATAGAAAGGCAGCATGCCAATACTTTTGGCCCGAGAAAATGCGATTTCATCAAAAGCAAAGTTGTGTTAGAGCTTATACCTTTATTGAAATTTAGTACGAAGCATCACTAATGAATCACCAGAAGTCACTTGTGCATCAAAACGAAACTTTATTTCGAAAGGTGACATCAATATGTGTGCACTCGTGCGTGTGTGTGATAAGCAGAGCTCAGCAACAAGGGTTCCTATAGAAACAACGACAGTAAAAAATGATGTTATCATGCAAAGCAAACACATGATGTGTGTGTGGATAACATGAGAAAGACAGGAAGAAAAATCAAGTCGTCGAAAAATCAACTGCCAAGCGCACAGCCAACAAACTTATATATATGAAAAATGAAAACATGCTGCCAACATATACGCAATATATATATATATATATATATATATATATATATATATATATATATATATATATATATATATATATAAGTGTAGGAGAACGAACAGTAGGATTACAGCGTTGAAAACATTAATTTAAAAACAGTGTTCAATATACAAAGTAGAGCCGTAGATATTTATTTATCTTATGCAGTGGTGCATTACAACATGCACATATCCACTACAAAATTGTACATTTTTGTTTCAACGTCAAAAAAGGGAAACCTTATGGTGATACGCCAGAATTCCCCACCTAAAATTGGTCTATATTTCTGAGATGAGGTATTATGTACACTATTTACATTATTCGGACTATTGTCCTCATCTTTGTCGCCATATTTATTACAACGTTTCGGCTCTTTCAGTATCTATCTATATTTCTGACATGAGGTATTATGTACACTATTTACATTATTCGGACTATTGTCCTCATCTTTGTCGCCATATTTATTACAAAGTTTCGGCCTTTCAGTATCTGTCCATATTTCTGAGATGAGGTATTATGTACACTATTTACATTATCCGCACTATTGTCCTCATCTTTGTGGCCATATTTGTTACAACGTTTCGGCCTTTCAGTATCTGATTATATTTCTGAGATGAGGTAGTATGTACTCTATTTACATTATTCGGACTATTGTCCTCATCTTTGTCGCCATATTTATTACAAAGTTTCGGCCTTTCAGTATCTGTCTATATTTCTGAGATGAGGTATTATGTACACTATTTACATTATTCGGACTATTGTCATCATCTTTGTCGCCATATTTATTACAAAGTTTCGGCCTTTCAGTATCTGTCCATATTTCTGAGATGAGGTATTATGTACACTATTTACATTATTCGGACTATTGTCCTCATCTTTGTCGCCATATTTATGACGTTTCGGCAGTTGCACGCTCCTGCCTTCTTCAGATGGTTGGAATGTCGAAATGAACCATTTATATGTATTTTTCATCACTTTTTCGACGTTTACCTGAAAGAAGCACCCAGGCATATTTCGTATTGTCGTTTTCTTGCTACTTAGTCATTTGGTGTCATACCATGAAGCAATGCTTTCTGTACAGTTTAAATCTTCAATTGATTATATCAGCACATCTACAATGAGACATCAATTGATGGTGTCCATTTTTTAAGGGTTAAATTACGTTCAGCTAGGAGGAGGGTGAACCGCCCGGGTGATATTTTTATGAGGCTCGATCTTTTACCTCTTCTGTATAGGGTTATATTGAAATAAAAGTGGTTTTAATGTCGGGACACGACTCAAAACACTAGAAGGGTATATATATATATATATATATATATATATATATATATATATATATATATATATATATGTGTGTGTGTATGTGTGTACAGCGATCTTTTTATACTTGTTTCTTTGCGTATTACTGACAAGAAATATTTTGTAACTTTTTCAGTTTTTCTAGCTTCCCTACAATCGTTCCTTTTTGAAGGCTAAGTGTGTAGAGGAATTTTCTTTAGTTTTTATTGCGACATGAAACTTTGAAGTCGGTCAAAAGACAAGTCATTTGAGTTTTTATTTATTAATTTATTGACTATTGTGGCTTTAGTTCTCTCGTGAGCACGTTCTACTCGCCTTGAAGTACATTAAACTCATGTCATTTCCCGTATTTGAAAGGTGTTATTGATTAGTATTTTATGATATAATTGTTTTATTATGCAAAAACAATGTTTTCACAATACAATTGGTAATAACCACCTGCTGGTAAAACATTCCGGAAAGAACTTACATTTACATATCGCATAATTTTTAGCTTATAATATCTATCCTTATATAAAATTTAATATATTGAAAATTTGTTTTTTGTGTGTAATATAAATACGTATCTCTAAATAAATGCACAAAATGTTCCCATCATTTTTATACCTTTACAATATCGTTTTGATCTCAAAATACGTGATAACATTTGTATAATTAAAATTGAATCTATGTTCCGTGTCCCTTCAGGTCCTGGAAAATCATTGCTCTCCACATTTTCTTGCCCTTTGCAGCTCTTAGTAAACATTTTCTTTTTTGTTATCTCTCTTAAACCCTGTTCTGTCAACCATTTCCAGAATCTTGTCAGATAGGCTATGGGCAACATTTCTCAGTCCCTCTAGCCTTCAATATGTCTCGGGAGTGTCCCGTTTTCTACATCCTCTTTCTTCATTATGTGCCATGGGCATTTCAACTTTCTCTTTCTGATGCAAAGAACATTTGTCCTTTCTGCTACACTATTCTCTAAAACTTCGACGTTTCACAAGTGTTCATTTCATGGTAGTCTCAGCATTCTTCTGTAGAATCATATTTCTGTGGCCTCAAGTCTCTTGTTCATCTTTAAGAACATTGTGCAACATTCACTGATATATAGGAGCACAAATATTAGATAAAAATTGAGCACAATTTAGTGAGAGACAAAACATAATTTTCTCACCATTCAGATTCAAAATGTAAAAAAAATCGTGAACGATAATCAGAAAATTGAATTTAAAAATAAAAGTTATGTTATATGCACTGTTTTTTCCTAACACCGCGGGGGAGGGTCGATATATAAGCGAGTAAAATCTTACTTAACACATGCAAATAGAAAACTGCATGTTTTATGCACACACACACAGACGAATAAATTTACTTCAAAACTAATGGAGAAATATATAAATTAACTCATTAGCTATTGTTTATAATTTCACTTGCTGACATTCCACTCCATTGACCACAAATAGTTTACACTAGAGCCCAAGTGACAGCAAGTCTCGACATTTTTCGCCCTTCTTATTGTATTATTATTATTATTATTTGCATTTGACAGCCTCTGGTTATTTTTCAAGATTAACTGACAACGACATTTGAAATTCAAGTGCCGATTTCTGTATCTTCGCAGACCGCCAATCATGTTGTTTTCTCGTTTTTTACAATTTTTCTTAGAATTTGTCATTCATTCAATCTTGATGACAGGGGACTTAACAGAGTTCCGAGTGTTTAAAAATTTACACAGATCCCTGAAGATTTCCTGGTATTCTTTATTTTAATAGTTTTTTACTGTATCATTCGTCGTCACTGATCTGCACAAAAGTCATTAAGTTGTCTCTAGTGAATCTTTTTTTTTTGATAACCTTTTTTTTAGGCTTATTCAACATTTTCAATATTCGCAACTTCCATTATAGTAAAAAAAAAATTGTATATTTTTATTGTCTTCATATCCATATTTCTCTAACATTTTTGCAAAAGATTTTTGAAATTTCCATTATTTTATAGACAATTGTTAATCTCATAGCATAGATAAGTATCTTCAAAACATTATTTTTACCATCGGAGTAATTTTACAAGAGACTTTTCTTCTTTTCATTTTTCCTAGTTTCCAGGTTTTGTTCAGTCTTCGTTTGGTATCAAATTCATAGTCAAAAGTTTAAATATATTAACAAATCCATTAATAAAACGATGGATTCATAATAATACGTAGTTTGAGAAAGAAAACTGAAAAGCCTCCTATCCTGGGTATGACGACAAGCTACATTTGACAGTAAGGCCTCTTATTAGAAGGTTTTGAGGAGCGTGGAACCATCTCTCAATTGCTGTAGTTCCCAGGCGGTGGCACCTGTTAGGGTCCAAGCTATGGGCAAATAGTTAACCACCAAATTGTGGTTAAAACACTATGAAAGTGTAAAAATAGGTTTTAATACCAGCGATACATTTTTGTAAAAAATTATTACCAGCAATACATTTTTAAGGAAAATTTATTGCATTACTAGTGATACATTTTTTAAAAAAATATTACCAGAAAAAAAAAAAAAATAACCTGTAATAAAAATCTTGTCGGCATTAAATAATCCATTGAGGTTGATATTCCGTAAATCAGACCAAACCAAAACAAACCGAAAAGCAATTGAGAATGAAATTTGGAGAAATCTCAAGCGTGAAAGCATGTTTGGAAGAAAGAGTGCAAAATGAAGAAAATTCCACCAAGAAAAATGAGAGAGACAGAAAATATGACAAAATCAAAGACAGGAAAACATCTGAAGGGTAGAGAAATAAATGCAGATAAATCAATTGAGAATCCGAACAAAAATGATATAAACGAAGTGAAATCCACAAATGAGTATTTAGTATTCTTTTTTTTTGTAGCAAAACATCAAAATGACCAATTTGCTGCTATGCCTCGGCAGTAATTATACGGCAGCATATCTTGTTTTTCTCGATTACTTTTTCCGCTCACATGCCACATTAGTTGAAAGACGGGAAGATAATTTTTGCCTTCTATCGATGATTATTTTGACGGTAAACGATGACGTTCGTACGTTTGTGGGTGCATGAAAGCAAATGAAGTTGGAGCAACTACCATTTCTAATTCGTGCGAAGAAACAAATCGTCGATTTCTAAATTACTCTGATACATCCCGAGTCTTTCATTGATGACTTGTACTCAACCGCACAACCAATGATTGGGAAAGAAAAGAAAGAGGAATAACCGAACAAGCAGAAATATTAAGAATTCTGTCCATTCAAACGCGCATGCGTAAGCGGCTTAAACTTATGAGCCAATTAGTACATCAAAGTAATTGATTTAAGTTATCTTCATCTTTGATCAATAAGCAATCTTCAATTAATACCCAGTTTCCAAAAATAACAAAAGAAAGCTAGAACTGGTCATAAGTTTTTTCCCCAAAATAACGTATTTTTACTTTGCAGAAATATCTCTTGTGAACAATGCTATGTTGGCATATATATATATATATATATATATATATATATATATATATATATATATATATATATATGTATGTATGTACAGATGTATGTATATATGTTAGATTTCGAGTCTATTGAACTCTAATGATAACATAAAAATAGCGTTAACTTTGTTGGTATCTCGATAGGAGGAGGTAAGGAAACTTTTATAGCCCCACCAGGAAGCCCTACTCCACAATTTTTATCTTTGATCATTTGGAAACATATATATATATATATATATATATATATATATATATATATATATATATATATATGTAATATTATTATAATATTTCTATTATAATATTTTACATCGCTACGCAAAAACTTTCATGTTTCGGAACTATAATGTTCCTTCATCGGGCGGTGATAGATAAATTATGATGAAAATGATTTATATGGGAAACTAGAAAAGAAAACATTACTTCAGTTAAAAAGGAGGGGGGACACTAATTTCAAAATTAAAAAAAAAAATGTTTGTGAGCATATCTGGATTACCCAATCATGAAACAGATCTAAGCTAAAGAGGAAAATGAAAAATAATGTCATAAGGGTGTGGGTAGGCCGGTTATTAATTCATGTCTTACATAAATTGACACTTTAGACGCGTTCAACAGCAGCCAAACTGTTGCAAACAAGGTTTGGATAAGGTGAAGTAGAGAAGGTTGTATTAAACAAAATCTCATTTTTAAGGAATTTCAAAAAATTTTATACTACATTGGTCGCTAGTATATATATATATATATATATATATATATATATATATATATATATATATATATATATATATATAAATGGAATCGAAAATACGATACTTATTTTATTGAATAGGTACTGACCATGATCAATTTGACTTAACTCTTGTATCGTTACTCAATCGACAGTATGACGATCTAAATTATGTTTGGCATATGACAATCACAGTAAAATGCATCAAGGTTTGATTAAAACTTTGATAATAATTTATGGAAATGATTCGAATAAGTGACAGAACAATCTGATTATAGAACAATCACGTTGTCATGATAAACATTCAGTTATGGAACAAGCTGAGAAAATACCCCTCCACCTTGAGAAAGAGAGCTATTTATGGTGCCATGGAACATCACATTGTGCTCAAGTGCATTGTCCATTGCTTGGGCTGTGATTGTCTGCTGGTACATGAGTGGAGGTATTTCTGTATAAATACTAGCTTGATTCCAGTCAGTTTGCAGAGTTTGTATTGAGTTTGGGCACCTCGGCGTGGTGTAATGTTTAGCAAGCTTGTCTCACTAAAACAGTTGCAACTGAATAGTGAGTTCGATCCTTACTGGGTGCTCCATACTTTCGGCCTTGTGCCACATCTAACCTACGCTTAGAAAATCAATATAGTTTAGATAGATATAGGATAGTTAGTGAAGACAAGCCTCAACCCCTCCCCTTTTTAGGCTTTGTGCAAAAATTATGTATTTTGCATAATAAATCTCGGGTTTGTATTGAGTTACAACCTGCTTTATTTTTGTCTGCCAGCTGGACGCTAGCTGGGACCCTTACGCCGGTAAGAGTTGTTATTCTATTGTTATTCTACAATACAAAAA
Source organism: Acanthosepion lycidas (assembly GCA_963932145.1). Lineage (NCBI taxonomy): Eukaryota > Metazoa > Mollusca > Cephalopoda > Sepiida > Sepiidae > Acanthosepion > Acanthosepion lycidas. Next base: position 107,737,406 of record OZ010589.1, on the reverse strand, counting down.
AGTTACCGAAGCTTATCACAGGAAAAAGAAAGTTATAAGTTATCGATCATATCTATGTTTCCTTTCATTGAAAAGGTGAAGAAAACATGTGACACAGGTTTCCCTTAAATTACCAAGTTTCTTATCTGAAATGAATCTTTTGATTCGAGTTCTGATTTGATTAAAATTTTCAATTCCTTACCAAAACGTTCTGGTTGTGCTGTGCGACATAAACGGAATGCTATACGATTCTCGCGGAAGCTATCTAGCTTCGATTTAATTCGATTATTATCGAGCCATCGTCGCATTATCTAAGTTCGATGACAACCTATATTGATAATATACCCCAAGAGAATCCGATTTCACTCAAAATTTTAGATTGAAAATTAATGATGTGTCGGTTTTTTTTCACCAAAAATTTGGAAGGAAACCGCGTGAATGTCACTCGTGTCAAAATGGCTGCTGGATTCTTCATTGTTTCGCAGTGCTAACATTAAAAAAGATCGATGAATTTGTATATGTATGAATAAATGTGGTGAGAATCTTTTCCTATGATACTGGTACAGAATGTATTTAGTTTTACAGGTGTATCACGGATAGAGTATGTGAAAATATAGGTTGCAGACACAGGCATCTAATATTTATATTATAAAATGAAAAATATATTTCAACTGGACCGGCAAGTTGTTTTTCTTTTAAAGATTTGAATATATATTCTAAAAATCGTATTAGTGAGATTATCGTAATTAAAGCATTTCGATTGGTTTAATCAAACCGTTAATGGCGTATTTCTTAGATTATCAAAATATACTACTAAAATATGGTAACATTCCTAAGCTGTGATCAAAATTCCAATGTGGTTACCACTTGCAAGACAGGATAAAGCTTTATTTGAATAACTGCAATTTAATTATAAAAGCCACTAAAAAAATCGCATATTTATTAAGACCACGAACAAAAACGGATGGAAAAGGAATAAAAAAATAGAATTATCGAAAAAAAAAAATAGATTTTAAAAACGGAAAATTTAAATTAGTTATCTTTCTTATGCAAGAACCGCTATTTTGGACAATATGTCAGATGTATATTATATAGATGTAAAGTTAAAAAAAATCGTATTTCTCAGGGGCGTTTATTATTATTCTCAGTCCGACATGCCTATCCCCACGGGTAGTACCTCGCCCACCTAAGAGAGATCCTATCCCGATTGCACAATATGTCTGAATGGAGACGTACTTAGAGAGACACATGCGTTTCTCAGTTTAACCCATTTGATTTTGGCATCAGTTAAATTAACGCGTTCTTCTTTCTCATATACTGCGGCCATGTTGTTCGTATTTACATTTATTTCGGATAAAAAAATTCCAAAGTCTTTCAGTGAAATTTTCACTTTCCAAAATTATCGTTTCTATTATGTCGTTTTCTCACATATGTTACTATGTGAGAAAACGACATTATTTTTGCACCAACCTAATAATTATAGTTTAAGATATCAGCAAATAAAGACGTTGTCAGTTTAAACTGAGATCAGGAGGATATGGCTTTAACTCGGCTATTTGCCAAGTTCTGTTCGATTGGGTTCCCGGACAAATGCCAAAGCGCTTTTATTTGATGTCAAAGTTTGATGTAATATTTCCTCCACAAACACACACAAGAGGAAACCGCCTTTATCTATATTTAATTAGTTTTCAGAGTTTCGAGCGAACATAAACAAAATTTTGAGCTTCATAGATTAAGAAGGCTGAATGTTAGCGATTAAATGACAATAAACAAATGCAAGATATTTTATTAGAGTGGATATAATATGCAAGAAAAATTGTATTGAAGAAGCTGAACTAATAAAGAAGAAGTAGATTTCTCGTATGAGAAATTATCATGCAAGTTGCAGGTAAGGTTTTCTCTGTATTATTTATAATCGGACTGGTATCTTCATTAGGCAGACGGATGGCTGTCACGTGGTTGGCTCGCCGTTGCTGCTATGGTTTCCGTCGGTAAAGTAGCTTTCTACGGGATGGAGTTGTCAGCTCCACACCCACCCAGTTTCTTGTTATCTTTCTCCTAAACTGGTTGCCAGCCAAGTTTAGAGAACACAGTCTGCTCTGTTATTTAATCACTGGGAGGTTTCTGCTATCGCTTTTTTAAAATTAACAAACATTTCGATATTTGGGTTTGTTTATTTATCCACTCTTTCCTAATTCGTCTAGCTTTCCGGTGCTTTTGTTTACATAATATTTTATATTTAAAAAAAAATCCTTGTTTTTGAGCTTTTAAAACACGTAATATATATAATGTTTGCTCGGATTATTTTAATGATTCGGATTTTTATCCTCATCTTCATTGCCATATTCACAACGTTTCGATCGATTTACGCACCGGCCTTCTTCAGGTGATTGGAATATCGAACCGAACACATTGTTTCGTCCATCGGGGTAGATTGTTCTAGTTCCACGTGCCATGCCTCTTCCGTATGTCTCAATTATTTCCCTTTAGCTCTTCAAATTTTTGGTTCACCACTGCTGTGGACTGGTATTGAACTCACAACTCTTTGAGTCTAAACAACGTCTTTATCCATTGGGCCATGTTTCTTTGAGGAAATCCGAGTATGATTTTTTTTTTGGAGTTAAACCGAATGTTTCAGTCCTTTTTTTTTTTTTTTACCAGTGCTCATATTGCAATTTTTTTCTGTTATTATTATTATTGTATTTTTACCAGAGCTTATATTGGGATTCTTTTTATTGTTATTAATTGCTTTTCTCTAAAAACTGTCTATTAAATGCTTCTGTGGCATGCGTCTCTTACAACCAAGACGCTAAACTGGCGCTATATAATCACTTGCTTCAGTTAGATGGAGATCGACATCCCAGGAAGGCAGTCCATCTAGAGTTAAAAAAAATCCTTCGTTGCTTTGCGGTCATATCCAAACACTGAAAAGGCTATGGAAGTAAATCCAGACAGAAAAACCTGTGTGGATCCCCGATGGTAGTTCACTGTCAGCACTGACAACTTTCCAGCAACGCCTGCCGCCAAGCCGTCCCCAAATGTAATACTCTGTATTCCTTTGGATCTTGTCGGTATGACCAAGAGAAGTGGTCAGTCCACGGCTTCTATCTGCGATCGCCCAGGCATGCCCATTCTTCAGAGAGGTCAATCCAGTTTCACCCTCAAAGAACAGAAATTTTGATCAGACAGGGCGTTATCTATATCTCTGGAGATAAACGGATGCCTACTATAATGACTATAAACAAATATATAATTTTTGACTCTAATGATTCTAATGGTCATAGTACGTGTTACATACGGCTGACGCTACTGAAATACAGTCTTCGTGTCAGATTTCTCAATTGTTTCTCCAAGAGAGTAATGTCACCTGTTTTTTGACGCTATTATATTTTTTGAGGAAAATATTTACGCCATTTTGGATGAGAGGAAGTAGCATTAGAGCAACATGGTGGGTGTTGTCTCGGCCGCATTTTGATGGATTTAGGTAGATTTATTTTCGTTTTTCTCTTCGTTGTGATTATGGTGTTAAGACGCAAATGCTTAATCCGTCGTACATGGATTTAAAGGACAAGGAAAGACGGATTAATAGAAAAGACCGAAATCTCCTCATCGGGTGTGCAGTGTTTGATTGAATATGTTCTCGGGGAATAAAAGCAGACGTTGCAATGAAACATCTAGAAACTTCTCTTTGTATTTCTCACTCCTACAGAAAAATATGGAATTGCAGACAAATATTACTTGCAGAATTAGTTCAAATGTTAGCTCAGAGTATTGCAATCAAAGATATTCTTAAGTAATTCTATGTACGGTGCTGATGTGATTGGTTTAATCAAATTTAGAAGAATTACACCAACGAATAAATAGAAAGAGAATGAGCAGTTTTTCAAGACATGAACATGCTTCCAATAATTTTACCAAATGTTATCATTTTCTTTGAGAATCATCCATCATCAACGTCATATTTTTTAGCTTTTCTTTCTCATTCTTCTGTCGTTTCTCTATGGTTATTTCCATGGAAAGTCTTCAGAAGATTTACATTCATTAGTTTCATCAGTTTTTACTTTCAATGGTAAGAGTCGCCATGACATTCACATTTCAGCAAACAACCGACATTTCCTTCGTATTACATTAGAAAAAGTTAAAATCTTCGTGCCATGAAATTTATGGAAGCAACTACCAAGTAGATGCTTCCTAATGAGTAGAATCTTCAATTATTTATGTCTAGAGTTAACATTTATATACAGTACATAATCACAATAAACTGTGCATCTTACTCTTTTGGTGGCTCTTGGGCCATGTATATGAAGAATTTCCCTCATTGTTATCATTGATTTGTTATTCTTTTTTTTTAATTATATTAAATTTCTTCCTCACCGCCATCATCCTTCCTCTTCTCGTCATCATCATCATTTTTTATGATACGCCAAACTTCGAACTCGCCTTCATTTCTTTCATTTCACCCTCTGCATCAATTTGATTTCATTTTCTCACTTCGTCCTTCCTCGCCTCCTCATCGCCTTCATTTCTTTCATTTCACCCTCTGCATCAATTTGATTTCATTTTCTCACTTCGTCCTTCCTCTCCTCCTCATCGCCTTCATTTCTTTCATTTCACCCTGCATCAATTTGATTTCATTTTCACACTTCGTCCCTCCTCTCCTCCTCATCGCCTTCATTTCTTTCATTTCACCCTCTGCATCAATTTGATTTCATTTTCTCACTTCGTCCTTCCTCTCCTCCTCATCGCCTTCATTTCTTTCATTTCACCCTCTGCATCAATTTGATTTCATTTTCTCACTTCGTCCTTCCTCTCCTCCTCATCGCCTTCATTTCTTTCATTTCACCCTCTGCATCAATTTGATTTCATTTTCCCACTTCGTCCTTCCTCTCCTCCTCGTCGCCTTCATTTCTTTCAATTCACCCTCTGCATCAATTTGATTTCATTTTCTCACTTCGTCCTTCCACTCCTCCTCATCGCCTTCATTTCTTTCATTTCACCCTCTGCATCAATTTGATTTCATTTTCTCACTTCGTCCTTCCTCTCCTCCTCATCGCCTTCATTTCTTTCATTTCACCCTCTGCATCAATTTGATTTCATTTTCTCACTTCGTCCTTCCTCTCCTCCTCATCGCCTTCATTTCTTTCAATTCACCCTCTGCATCAATTTGATTTCATTTTCTAACTTCGTCCTTCCTCTCCTCCTCATCGCCTTCATTTCTTTCATTTCACCCTCTGCATCAATTTGATTTCATTTTCCCACTTCGTCCTTCCTCTCCTCCTCATCGCCTTCATTTCTTTCATTTCACCCTCTGCATCAATTTGATTTCATTTTCTCACTTCGTCCCTCCTCTCCTCCTCATCGCCTTCATTTCTTTCATTTCACCCTCTGCATCAATTTGATTTCATTTTCTCACTTCGTCCTTCCTCTCCTCCTCATCGCCTTCATTTCTTTCATTTCACCCTCTGCATCAATTTGATTTCATTTTCTCACTTCGTCCTTCCTCTCCTCCTCATCGCCTTCATTTCTTTCATTTCACCCTCTGCATCAATTTGATTTCATTTTCTCACTTCGTCCCTCCTCTCCTCCTCATCGCCTTCATTTCTTTCATTTCACCCTCTGCATCAATTTGATTTCATTTTCTCACTTCGTCCTTCCTCTCCTCCTCATCGCCTTCATTTCTTTCATTTCACCCTTTGCATCAATTTGATTTCATTTTCTCACTTCGTCCTTCCTCTCCTCCTCATCGCCTTCATTTCTTTCATTTCACCCTCTGCATCAATTTGATTTCATTTTCTCACTTCATCCTTCCTCTCCTCCCCGTCGCCTTCATTTCTTTCATTTCACCCTCTGCATCAATTTGATATCATTTTCTCACTTCGTCCTTCCTCTCCTCCTCATCGCCTTCATTTCTTTCATTTCACCCTCTGCATCAATTTGATATCATTTTCTCACTTCGTCCTTCCTCTCCTCCTCGTCGCCTTCATTTCTTTCAATTCACCCTCTGCATCAATTTGATATCATTTTCTAACTTCGTCCTTCCTCTCCTCCTCATCGCCTTCATTTCTTTCATTTCACCCTGCATCAATTTGATTTCATTTTCTCACTTCGTCCTTCCTCTCCTCCTCATCGCCTTCATTTCTTTCATTTCACCCTCTGCATCAATTTGATTTCATTTTCTCACTTCGTCCTTCCTCTCCTCCTCATCGCCTTCATTTCTTTCATTTCACCCTCTGCATCAATTTGATTCATTTTCTCACTTCGTCCTTCCTCTCCTCCTCATCGCCTTCATTTCTTTCAATTCACCCTCTGCATCAATTTGATTTCATTTTCTCACTTCGTCCTTCCTCTCCTCCTCATCGCCTTCATTTCTTTCATTTCACCCTCTGCATCAATTTGATTTCATTTTCTCACTTCGTCCTTCCTCTCCTCCTCATCGCCTTCATTTCTTTCATTTCACCCTCTGCATCAATTTGATTTCATTTTCTCACTTCGTCCTTCCTCTCCTCCTCATCGCCTTCATTTCTTTCAATTCACCCTCTGCATCAATTTGATTTCATTTTCTCACTTCGTCCTTCCTCTCCTCCTCATCGCCTTCATTTCTTTCATTTCACCCTCTGCATCAATTGGATTTCATTTTCTCACTTCGTCCTTCCTCTCCTCCTCATCGCCTTCATTTCTTTCATTTCACCCTCTGCATCAATTTGATTTCATTTTCTCACTTCGTCCTTCATCTCCTCCTCATCGCCTTCATTTCTTTCATTTCACCCTCTGCATCAATTTGATTTCATTTTCTCACTTCGTCCTTCCTCTCCTCCTCATCGCCTTCATTTCTTTCATTTCACCCTCTGCATCAATTTGATTTCATTTTCCCACTTCGTCCCTCCTCTCCTCCTCATCGCCTTCATTTCTTTCATTTCACCCTCTGCATCAATTTGATATCATTTTCTCACTTCGTCCTTCCTCTCCTCCTCATCGCCTTCATTTCTTTCATTTCACCCTCTGCATCAATTTGATTTCATTTTCCCACTTCGTCCCTCCTCTCCTCCTCATCGACTTCATTTCTTTCATTTCACCCTCTGCATCAATTTGATATCATTTTCTCACTTCGTCCTTCCTCTCCTCCTCATCGCCTTCATTTCTTTCATTTCACCCTCTGCATCAATTTGATTTCATTTTCTCACTTCGTCCTTCCTCTCCTCCTCATCGCCTTCATTTCTTTCATTTCACCCTGCATCAATTTGATTTCATTTTCTCACTTCGTCCTTCCTCTCCTCCTCATCGCCTTCATTTCTTTCATTTCACCCTCTGCATCAATTTGATTTCATTTTCTCACTTCGTCCTTCCTCTCCTCCTCATCGCCTTCATTTCTTTCATTTCACCCTCTGCATCAATTTGATTTCATTTTCTCACTTCGTCCTTCCACTCCTCCTCATCGCCTTCATTTCTTTCATTTCACTCTCTGCATCAATTTGATATCATTTTCTCACTTCGTCCTTCCTCTCCTCCCCATCGCCTTCATTTCTTTTATTTCACCCTCTGCATCAATTTGATTTCATTTTCTCACTTCGTCCTTCCTCTCCTCCTCATTGCCTTCATTTCTTTCATTTCACCCTGCATCAATTTGATTTCATTTTCTCACTTCGTCCTTCCTCTCCTCCTCATCACCTTCATTTCTTTCATTTCACCCTCTGCATCAATTTGATTTCATTTTCTCACTTCGTCCTTCCTCTCCTCCTCATCGCCTTCATTTGTTTCATTTCACCCTCTGCATCAATTTGATTTCATTTTCCCACTTCGTCCTTCCTCTCCTCCTCATCGCCTTCATTTCTTTCATTTCACCCTCTGCATCAATTTGATTTCATTTTCTCACTTCGTCCTTCCTCTCCTCCTCATCGCCTTCATTTCTTTCATTTCACCCTCTGCATCAATTTGATTTCATTTTCTCAATTCATCCTTCCTCTCCTCCTCATCGCCTTCATTTCTTTCATTTCACCCTCTGCATCAATTTGATTTCACTTTCTCACTTCGTCCTTCCTCTCCTCCTCATCGCCTTCATTTCTTTCATTTCACCCTCTGCATCAATTTGATATCATTTTCTCACTTCGTCCTTCCTCTCCTCCTCGTCGCCTTCATTTCTTTCAATTCACCCTCTGCATCAATTTGATATCATTTTCTCACTTCGTCCTTCCTCTCCTCCTCATCGCCTTCATTTCTTTCATTTCACCCTCTGCATCAATTTGATTTCATTTTCTCACTTCGTCCTTCCTCTCCTCCTCATCGCCTTCATTTCTTTCATTTCACCCTCTGCATCAATTTGATATCATTTTCTCACTTCGTCCTTCCTCTCCTCCTCGTCGCCTTCATTTCTTTCAATTCACCCTCTGCATCAATTTGATATCATTTTCTAACTTCGTACTTCCTCTCCTCCTCATCGCCTTCATTTCTTTCATTTCACCCTCTGCATCAATTGGATTTCATTTTCTCACTTCGTCCTTCCTCTCCTCCTCATCGCCTTCATTTCTTTCATTTCACCCTCTGCACCAATTTGATTTCATTTTCTCACTTCGTCCTTCCTCTCCTCCTCATCGCCTTCATTTCTTTCATTTCACCCTCTGCATCAATTTGATATCATTTTCTCACTTCGTCCTTCCTCTCCTCCTCGTCGCCTTCATTTCTTTCAATTCACCCTCTGCATCAATTTGATATCATTTTCTCACTTCGTCCTTCCTCTCCTCCTCATCGCCTTCATTTCTTTCATTTCACCCTCTGCATCAATTTGATTTCATTTTGTCTCACTTCGTCCTTCCTCTCCTCCCCGTCGCCTTCATTTCTTTCATTTCACCCTCTGCACCAATTTGATTTCATTTTCTCACTTCGTCCTTCCTCTCCTCCTCATCGCCTTCATTTCTTTCATTTCACCCTCTGCATCAATTTGATATCATTTTCTCACTTCGTCCTTCCTCTCCTCCTCATCGCCTTCATTTCTTTCATTTCACCCTCTGCATCAATTTGATTTCATTTTCTCACTTCGTCCTTCCTCTCCTCCTCATCGCCTTCATTTCTTTCATTTCACCCTCTGCATCAATTTGATTTCATTTTCCCACTTCGTCCTTCCTCTCCTCCTCATCACCTTCATTTCTTTCATTTCACCCTCTGCATCAATTTGATATCATTTTCTCACTTCGTCCTTCCTCTCCTCCTCATCGCCTTCATTTCTTTCATTTCACCCTCTGCATCAATTTGATTTCATTTTCCCACTTCGTCCTTCCTCTCCTCCTCATCGCCTTCATTTCTTTCATTTCACCCTCTGCATCAATTTGATTTCATTTTCTCACTTCGTCCTTCCTCTCCTCCTCATCGCCTTCATTTCTTTCATTTCACCCTGCATCAATTTGATTTCATTTTCTCACTTCGTCCTTCCTCTCCTCCTCATCGCCTTCATTTCTTTCATTTCACCCTCTGCATCAATTTGATATCATTTTCTCACTTCGTCCTTCCTCTCCTCCTCGTCGCCTTCATTTCTTTCATTTCACCCTCTGCATCAATTTGATTTCATTTTCTCACTTCGTCCTTCCTCTCCTCCTCATCGCCTTCATTTCTTTCAATTCACCCTCTGCATCAATTTGATTTCATTTTCTCACTTCGTCCTTCCTCTCCTCCTCATCGCCTTCATTTCTTTCATTTCACCCTCTGCATCAATTTGATTTCATTTTCTCACTTCGTCCTTCCTCTCCTCCTCATCGCCTTCATTTCTTTCATTTCACCCTCTGCATCAATTTAATTTCATTTTCTCACTTCGTCCTTCCTCTCCTCCTCATCGCCTTCATTTCTTTCAATTCACCCTCTGCATCAATTTGATTTCATTTTCTCACTTCGTCCTTCCTCTCCTCCTCATCGCCTTCATTTCTTTCATTTCACCCTCTGCATCAATTTGATTTCATTTTCTCACTTCGTCCTTCCTCTCCTCCTCATCGCCTTCATTTCTTTCATTTCACCCTCTGCATCAATTTGATTTCATTTTTTCACTTCGTCCTTCCTCTCCTCCTCATCGCCTTCATTTCTTTCATTTCACCCTCTGCATCAATTTGATATCATTTTCTCACTTCGTCCTTCCTCTCCTCCTCATCGCCTTCATTTCTTTCATTTCACCCTCTGCATCAATTGGATTTCATTTTCTCACTTCGTCCTTCCTCTCCTCCTCATCGCCTTCATTTCTTTCATTTCACCCTCTGCATCAATTTGATTTCATTTTCTCACTTCGTCCTTCCTCTCCTCCTCATCGCCTTCATTTCTTTCATTTCACCCTCTGCATCAATTTGATTTCATTTTCCCACTTCGTCCTTCTTCTCCTCCTCATCGCCTTCATTTCTTTCAATTCACCCTCTGCATCAATTTGATTTCATTTTCTCACTTCGTCCTTCCTCTCCTCCTCATCGCCTTCATTTCTTTCATTTCACCTTCTGCATCAATTTGATATCATTTTCTCAGTACGCACTTCCCCTTCTGCTCATCACTATCCTTTTGTATCATCCCACCCATCTCTCACTGACATCATTTTCTCAAAATCCTTCCTTTTCTAATCGCTCTCATATATTCTATATCATCCGCCGACCCTCCTCTTTGTCATCATTTTTTTTTGTTTATCTTTTCTTTCTTCCTGATCGGCAGAATGTTTTTTCTTGATCATCCGTGTTTCGATCATAGTCATTACTCTCTCCATTCTAATCTTAGTACGTATTGTTTCCTCGTTTCACTTTAGCCTACTCCTTCATATCATCATCTATTTTCTCTTCTTCATTCCCACCCTGTTTATCACCGTCATTTTTCTCTTTACACCCTCCCTTCAGTGTTCTAGTCATCCTTGCATCCCCATCATCATCTTCATCATCATCATGTTTTGTTTTATAATTTGATTTTGATTGTGTGTGCAATACTAGTGCGCCAAGAAGCAGATATTTTTCTTTTACGTGAGAGTAAAGAACGACCTTTTCTGAAATCAATATTGGAGTATAAAAACACAAGAGTCTATTATTGTCTCATTAGATCAATTGTCATTAAACATCAGACGCGATATTTTTGTTCTTGAACACGAATTTTCAGCATTTATTTTTCCTTTTGCATGTAAGTGAAAATCTTTATTTCTTGACGTCAAATTCGCCCTAATCGCAAACCCCAGAAGATCGAGTGCATGCTCACATTGAAACACTCAGACATTACACGTAAACTGTTTCTATGTAGAAACAAATATGTACACAAATATTGAGGGGGTGGGCAAGATGTTCATCTAAGACGGTGATTTACATTCCAGCAAGATAAATGATCCGAAACATACGTTTAAATCAGTGACTGCTGTCTTCAGATAAAGAAGATTAGCACTCTGCCACGAGATTCAATGATTCCTGACTTGAATCATATTGAAAATCTATGGCAAAAAATTGAAAGTTAGAATAAATTGTCGGCCAGGAAAAAAACTTCAGGAATTAGAACGTGTAGCCATAGAAGAATGGAAGAAAATCCCAGAAGAGACTCATCGAAAACGTTAGGAAACGATTGCAGTAAGTTATATGAGAGGTTATTGGCTATTAATATTGTGAAAATTGTTCAATTTTTTTCTATTTTTCATACTGTACGAATGATTTGGTCTTTTCCTATTTTGTATAATTCACCTGTCATATTTGTTGTTTTAATCTATTGTTCTAAAAATTGGGTTGTATGTTCGTTTTTGTGTGCTTATTAACATAAAAAACGTGGTATCATACGCGCTTCAGATTCTGAGAAATGGATAAACATATTCAAAATTGATGAGCGTCCGAATAATTTCGTCATTGATTATATATGAATGCAAATACAAACATTCAGAAGAAAATACCTGAAGGGAGACAAAAAAAATGAGCTCTCTTGTTCTCTTGTTTGTGCAAAACAAAATGAAAAATTTGGAGAAAAACTCAAACATATGTTGAAAGTCCGAAGTTAGATATTAAGTGTTATAAATACCTAAATATATATTTCTCTGATTCTCTCATGAAATTAATAATGTAAAAACTATTATCTTATTTACATTATTCAGACTATCGTCCTCATCTTTGTCGCCATATTTATTACAACGTTTCGGCCGTTGTACGCTCCATCCTTCTTCAGGTGGTTGGAATGTCGAACTGAACACTTTATTTCGCTCACTGGGGTAGACTGTTCTAGTTCGACGTGTCATATTTAATGGATGTCAGTTATCAGTTATCTACTGTTAATTTTCCTCTGAATGTTCTCCACTGCCTTAGCTGGGTATTGAACTCGCACTCTTTGGGTTTTGTCACTGGATCTAAATAATGCCTTTATTCACTATGCCATGTGTACTTGAGGACATCTGTGTATGAATTTCTGGCTGTTATAAACCTGATGTCTTCAGCAACCATTTTTACCAGTGCTCATATTATAATTATTTTGCTGTTATCATTTCATGTTTTTACTCAAAAGTTGCAATATGAGCTTTCTCATCTCAGAAATATAGAGAGATATTATCTCATTGTAAACAATTTTAATGATTTTAAATACACAGTAATTTGCTTTATGTACAGACTTTTTTGACATATATAGATATATAAAAGTTTTTGAACCTTTCAGAAAAAAAGAAACGAAAAATCATGATTTATGTTTTATTCTGGAATTAGTTTTTAATTGGTATCAACCCATTCAAGGCAGTAAAGCCACTAAGTCACAAGGGGTTAGAAGGTGTGGAACAATTAGGAAAAGAAACATTAATAATGAAAGGAAAGAGAAAGCAGTAACCAGGAAGACAGTAGATAGCGATTGACATTGCATTTATATTTTTGAAGATTTAAGTGCGCTGGAAACCAAGTATCAGGGAAGAAATTCCACAAGCAAGAAGTACGAGAGAAGAAACTTTTAGAAAAAAATTTCGGTTATATTTAGACAGCTCAGCTGTAAATTGATGAGATGTCGATAACAGTTTAGTACTACACTTAAATACAAAAAAGTCTAGGGTACCATAGCGATGAGCTCATTTCAACAATTACCATGAAATTATTTATAGAAAAGACGAGGAGAAGTAATATACGGCGGTGGGAAAGTGACTGAAGACGAGGTACCAGATCAAGACCAATAATATTGTTGATTCTTCTTTGAAACTTATAAAGGACATCAAAGTATATAGCAGGCCCATCGGACCATAATATTGGTTTTATGATACAGTGCAGCCTAATAATAATCTCATAGGTTGATGCCAACAAAAAACATCTGTTTATTTTTCTGTTACAGGAAAATGGCGAAGGACTTTTAAAACCCCAGGCCTTACAATAGGGCTGTGGACGATATATTTCAAATTCTCCAGGACTTTATTTATTAGACTGTCTGCCACGAGGAAGAAAGATAATTGTTGATAAATACAGAGATACAATTTAAAAGATTATCTTTCTTTTTCTAAAAATTAAATTCTATTCGTTTTAGCGTTTAACTTTCGAGCGTTAAAAATAATAATAGGCATTCATATGATTTTGGCGTTTTCAATATTAAATCTATGAAATCAACATGTTTTATGCAAATAAAGCAACATATATAATTCACTTTATGTGATTAGTTCTTTGGCTTTACTGGCAGTAGAGCGATGTGATGTAATGTATATAGGCTTAAAATGAGAAATTGGAGGGCCGAGTTCGAATACCAGTCATGTTCGTTATATTAAGTTACGCGCAAATACCTTTGGGAAAAGGCATGAATCCAACTATTCCTCTCTTATGAATCGAATAGCTGGACAAAATGGCTTCTATAACATTGGTTGGTAACCAGTCTACCACAGAAAGAAATTGCAACCTTCTGCCGGAAAATCTCTGCCGACTCAATCATGAATCGAAAAATCACCTAAGCGTGTATCACATATGACGTTTAACTGACTTACGCATGATTCACAGTTGTGGTGGGAGAGGAATTATATATATATATATATATATATATATATATATATATATATATATATATATATATGTATATATATATATACTACGTTTCAAAATTTTGAGGCTACCGCTGGTAATTTTTTAAATTGACACCAAAATTGGTTGTTCTGTAGTTTAAATAAAAGAAAATTATTGTACCTGGTTAAAAAAAAATGAGTCATGATTTTTTATTATGGCAAAACAAAAAAAAAAATTACAATTAAATTTTGCTGTCGTCAATATATCCTCCTTTAGCCTTGATTACTGCAGCATCAATTTTTGGCATTCGCTGCAAACGTTTGTCAAAGTTTAAGTGTGATAACTGATTCCATTTTTTCAATGACTAAGTGCACTTTTCATTTTTTTCCACTCTTCATCCTATGCAAATTCTTTTGAACTGTCGTGCATATATAGTTAATATCGATCTTAAGTGAATTTCAAACTCGATATTCATAGTACATAGACTTATTTGACCATGTATATGCCATTTATTTCCATTAACTTTCAACATTTTTGAAGCAGATTCCGGATTCAATCCTCACAGAACATCTTTCTAGACGAACTGGTTTAAGTGTTTTTATAAACTTCTAGGGAATTGAAATTCTTTTAATTAAATTTCTTTTGTAATAATCAAAATAAGTCGTACACCAAAGGTGAAATCTGACGTTAGTATGGCAGGTGTATCTTGACAACCCAGCCAAGAAGTATAAATAATGTTGGACCTGCGAAGAAACGTGAGAATTGATGTTGTCATGATGGAAGTCGACACCATTACGATTATCGGCTTTTCATCGATTTTGCCTCTAATTAGTCACATTGAAAGAGTACTTGACTAAATTTAACGTCTGAGTTCGAGGAAGGAGCACGATTCCACTAGATACACTGCGTAACCTTTTTCGAATTTAGACAGGCTTTTGGATTGATTAAATAAATTAATTTTCTGTTCGGCTTCATTTTATTGTGAACAATACATTTTCATCGTCTGCTATCATTCTTTCTGAAAATCTGTCATTTTTGCATTTGAAAAGATTAAAATGTGGACTATTAAGGGGTAAAATGTTTAAACATTTTACCCTTTCAACCTCAGTGAATATGAAGCGAAATGAGGAAACTACTTTTGCGTTGTTTATAAAAGATGCTTGAATTTCGTTTTCAGAAAATTTCTCCTATTCTAATTTTTAGGGAATAGAATTGAAAATCTTAAATTCAGATACATTAGTCTATATCTGTATATTTACTTTCCTAATAGACAGAATATTTCCAAAGCTACTTTTCTCACTTCCAATTCATTTGACTTCATCATCGAATACAACACATTCTCAGAAGAAAACATTGGATGTTTTTCAATGTAATATTTTGAATTTCTTTAGATTATTGCTTAATCCTTCGCGTCCTGTTTAATATATACAGCTGCTTATTATAGAATTTACAATCCCTTTAATCTCACATAAGTGCATACACTACAATAAAGATTTTACAAGCTTGATGAAGCATGTGTTGAAGATTTGAAGGGCGTGGTACACCTGATCCACATACACATAAACCTGATTGCTAAAGTTAACAATCTTGTATTACGTAATGGCCAAATTTTCCAGGCAACAAATGTTTAGTTAACTTTATCTTTGGAAATCCCAAGGGTATATTCCGAAAGAAGCCTTTGGTCTTTACTTAGAACCCCAATTTTTTCTATAGGTGTCATATTATCAAGAGGGCCACTGATTTTCCTAAATTCTACTTGTGGAAAATTGTCCTGGTTGACCTATAAAAGCAGTCGTCTTGTACCATCAACATAGTTAAAAACAGCTCTGAATCGTAGTGAACAGCCAGTTGTACGTAATTTTTGATGACACTTCTTTTCCAGAGCAGTAACAAGGCCTGCTTTACATTCAGTATTTTTATTGTGTTGTCCAGAAGAACAGCCTTAAGGCAGTCTATACTATCAAATGCTTCTAAAACATTAAAAGTTTCTTCTGCTAGAACAACAGCATTGGCATCCATAATTGGAACTCTTCTATGAATTAGGTATTTTCCAGGTTCGGTTCCTGTCTCTTGATTATATGTTCAATGGTGTTTCTGGCCCCTTTCTTTTTTTAGTTTAATGCTCCCATTTTCCCCTATAACAATTTTATAAAACAGAGTTTCTGTATTAATGTTGCCATCAACTCCTAAAACACACACACGCTTTTTAATACATTCAGTGTGTCTTTCATGCTTCATTACTGTTATTTTAGCCTTTTGATTATCTATTTTTGACTTATCAATTATGTTTTTGTTGTGAAACCGTAACATACCTACAACATGGACTCCTCCAAGACTATATAAAGTATGCGATATAACACTCTAGGAGAAGAGGAGGAAAGAGAGAGAGAGAGTATTCTAATACCGTAGTATCAGCCGCGTACGACTACCAATATTGGACACTAGCACATAGTAAGCTACGCTTACACTTACACTATATTTGTAACCTTTTTGTTTAATATATCTTTCTTACCTCTAATCCGTGTTCCGTGTTTTCCTTCCGTGGTCCCGACTTTGGGCCCACATCAGTGGCGACGAAGAATTCGAGAAACTCACTCACGCCGAAACCTCAATACCATACCAGTCCCACATCTGTGTTGACGGAGAATTCGAGAAACGCATTCACGTCGAAAACCTCAATACCTTGCCAGTCCCACATCAGTGGCGATAGAAAGATTCGAGAATTTCGTTCTTACCATATCAATAGCGACAGAGTACTCGAAAAATACACAGAAATTCCACGCGTTTCCACAGCAGTGTTGAACGAGGAATTAAGCTGGTATTCCTAAATTAGCGATTTAAACGCAACACCCAGTGTCTACATATAAAAAAAATATTCCGATACCAAACAGCAGTGACGAACTAGCGATTCAACGTCTACGGAATATTAAAGTCTGTCCAAATAACATTACGAGAACGATTTCTTACACATCCACACACAGAAAAAACAGTTTGTTCATAAAACAAACTGACAACACAAGAGCCGAAGTACTACTTACGAATCAAGTTTTCGAAAAAAACTATCTAAAAATTTTTTTTGTAACTTAGTTGAATCTCGTGCATAAAATTATTCTCCCCTCAAATTCACTAAGGCGAGTTTTCTCTTTTTTGTACCTCTATAAAAAAAACAAAAAGCTAAACACATAATTAGTTTAGTTTAACTAATTGTCTGTCCATATTTTTTTTTCTAAAAAAAAAAAATCTATCAAGCAACAAAGCAACAAAAAATCGCTGTCATTTTTGTTTGTCTAAATATGGAAGATTTTCAAAAAGTAATCGACCAAATGCTAAAAGTTCATTTGGATCAGCAACAAAAATCAGAAGAAAGACAACAACAACTATTTTTGGAATTACATAAACAACAAATGGAATTCCAACAAATTATGCTTCAGAATACTAAACTACAACAGAAACAACTTAAAGAATTACTCGTAAATGTATTAAAAGGCTCAAACTCTGAAAAAGATACAATATTCTCCCAGAGTACAATGTACAATTCAATGGAAACCTTTGAATACGATCTAGAGAACGACAAAACGTTCGAGGCTTTTTACAGGCGCTACGAAGATATTTTCAACGTAGACTGTGAACAATGGCCCAGTAAAAAAAAGGTACGTTTACTATTGGGAAAACTGGGAACTACAAAACATAGTAGGTTCGTAGACTTCATACTACCCAAGAAAACCACTGGCTTAGATTTTTCAGAGACTATTAAGCTCCTATCGGAACTATTCGGGCCTAAGATAACTTTGTTCCACAAACGCTGGAAAAGCCTGAACACAGTCAAAGACAACCAGCAAGATTTTCTAACGTTTGCAGCATTGGTAAACAAGCTCTGTGATGATTTTAAACTAGCCGAAATGACTGCCGATGATTTCAAGTGCTTAATTTTTGCACAAGGTCTAGTATCTGCAGAAGACGCCGAAGTCAGACGACGGGTACTGAGCAAGCTTGAGAACGAACAAGGATTGACTCTCCAAAATCTGTCAGAGGACTGTCTGTAAAATGTGACTCAAACACTATCGAGGAATCAGGTTTGGCTCAGATTAATAAAATCAGAAGTAAGTCTACCTCCTATTCCCCTCAAAAAGACAAAAGTCAAATCTCATGTCTTAAATTCCGCAGTAACCAAAACCCAAATAGGTTAAAGAAACCGCCAGACTATGTTACCATTGTGGTAAATGGCACTGGATGAAATTCTGCCCAGTTAAGAACAAAAAATATTTTAAAAATTGCAATAAAAGTGGGCATACTTTAATTCGGTGCTGGTACGCCAACAGAACGAGAAAACCCAAAAATAAAATTAGGCAAGCTCAATCTGACAATATTGTCGATAAGAATTTAAGGAAATATGTAACTGTGGATATTTTCAATAATTCCATTAAATTCCAGGTTGATTCGGGTTCCGATCTTTCAACCATTAACTGGCGTACATGTCGAAAATTAAACAAGCCGACCTTATTAAAATAGGATAAAACAGCAAAATCCGTAACTGGCGAAAAGATTAACATTTTAGGCGGGTTAATACTTACAGTAACACTAAATGGAGTTACCAAAAAGCTTAAAGCCTACGTATTGAAAACTTCAGATAACTTATTTGGAACAGATTGGATAGAAAAATTCAATCCTTGGGATTGCCCAATGAGTACATTTTGTCTCAAGATACAAAGTACAACGTCCAATTTGGTAAATCTAAAAAAGGAACTCAAACAACAATTTCACCAGGTTTTTTCTGGCGGCCTTGGGAAATGTACTAAAATGAAAGCTAAGTTCAAGGTGAAGGACGGTGCACAACCGGTATTAAAAAAGAAACGGAATGTCCCTTTCGCTGATCTAGAGCAAATCAACAAAGAGTTATATAGACTCGAACAAGCAGGTATTCTATCAAAAACAGATTTCAGCGAGTGGGCAGCACCTACGGTCTACGTAAAAAAGAAGTCCAATCAAATACGAGTATGCGCAGATTTTTCCACAGGGTTAAACGATGCCTTGCAAGATCACCACTATCCTCTCTCAAGCCCTGAAGAAATTTTCAATAAACTCAATGGTGGAAATTTTTTTCTAAAATCGACCTCTCGGACGCATACCTTCAGATAGAGGTGGAAGAAGAAAGTTCCAAATTGCTCTGCATAAACACCCATAGAGGGTTGTACAAATGCAACAGACTGGCTTTTGGAGTAAAGGTTGCGCCTGCAATTTTCAAGCAGGTGATGGACGCCATGCTGGGCAATCTTGACTACGCAACAGCCTATTTGGATGATATACTGGTTACTAGTAAAACTACGGCAGAGCACCGGAACCATATAATAAACGTATTCGAAAAGATACAAGAATAAGGATTTAAGGTTAAGGAGGCAAAGTGTGACTTTTTCTTATCAGAGATTAAATACTTAGGTCACATCATAAATAAAGACGGTCCTCGGCCGGATCCAGAAAGAGCCAAGAGCGATCAGAAACAGGCCCGCCCGAGATAACGTTCAAACGTTACAAAGCTTCCTCGGCCTAGCTAACTTTTACCAAGGGTTCATTAAGAACATGCAAAATTTGAGAGGACCTCTCAACCAACTCTTAAAAAAGGACAAACCATGGTCATGGACCCCAGAATTCCAAGACGCATTCGAGGAGATCAAGAAAACTCTTACTTCGGACCTCTCCCTCACCCATTACGATCCTAGTCTCGACATCATAGCGCAAGTGATGCAAGCTGATACGGCATCGGTGCTTGCATTCTGCATAAACTGCCAGATGGTTCGCGAAAAGATCTCTACTTCCAGCTGAGAAACAATATTCCCAAATAGAGAAAGAGGCTCTAGGGATAATATTCGCTGTGACAAAGTTTCACAGATATCTACATAGTAGACGGTGATTACTACAGACGGACCATAAACCTCTAATTACAATTTTTGGTTCTAAAAAAGGTCTGCCAGTCTATACTGCAAATAGACTACTTCGTTGGGGAACGCTTCTCTTAAACTACAATTTCAATATAGAGTTCCTAACATCCCAAAATATTTGCCATGCAGACAGTTTATTGCGACTCATTCCAAAAAATACAGAAGTCTTTGAAGACTCTATCATTGCTACTCTAAGGACAAATTGTGAAATCAAAAATATGATCACGAGTACCATAAGAGAGCTCCCAGTTACTTTGGCCGACATAAAAAGGGAGTCTCGAGAGGATGAATTCATTCAATCCATAAAAAGGAAAATTCGCAACAAAGACTCCAATGTGCCTGAAGACTTCTCCCTCTGCGATGATGTCCTACTATACAATGACCACGTAGTGATTCCAAATAGCCTACAAAGAAAAATCCTCAGGGATTTTCACCTGGGACATCCGGGGAAGAACCGTACGAAAAGTCTCATGCGCTGCTATGTTTATTGACCAAACATGGACAAGGGCATAGCAGACATGATAGAATCATGCAAAGGATGCGCACTTGCAGCAAAAGCTCAAACCACGACGTGCAAACCATGGCCAAACACAGACCATCCATGGCAATGAATTCATGTCGATTTTGCAGGGCCTATAGACAACATGTACTACCTCATTTTTTTGGATAGCCACTCAAAATGGCATGAGGTCCTACAATGCAAAAGACCAACAACAAACTGCACGATCGGATTTTTACACGAGCCATTCGCGCGTCTTGGCGTCGTAGATTGTGTAGTTACAGATAATGGCACTCAATTCAGACCAAGTGAATTGAGAGACTTCTACAAGTCATATCAGGTGGACCACATTACAACACCTTAGTACCACCCTAGGTCGAATGGCCAGGCCGAAATGTTCGTGGACTCTCTAAAAAGGGGCTTTAAAAAAGACACTAGGTACACCGAGAGATAGAGCATTGCAGGTGTATCGGATAACCCCTAATCCGAACACGCCTATGGGAAGATCGGCTGTAGAAACAATTTTCGCATGAAAAATAAAGTCTGCCTTCGACAAACTTATTCCACGGTAAGCAAAGTTAAAAAAAAAAACGTATCGCCACCTAAGAAATATTTCAATCCTGACGATAAAGTCTTTTTCAAGGCTTACAAAAACTGCATAAAATTCTGGGAATAGGCACCATAAAACAAATAACTGGCGAACTGGTCTATATTATCCAAGGATCAAAAAACACTCACAAACGCCATTGGAACCAGCTCATAAAATGCCGTTTGAAGGAATCGGAGGAATCACTACAAAATAGCTGTGAAGAGCCGATCGACGTAATTTTCGATCACTTCGATCTCGACATGCCCCGAGTTTCTCCTGAAGTGCGACGCTCAGGAAGGAAAAGGAAATTTACTCAACCGCTCGACGTAAATCCCAAGAGAAAAAGTATTAACAGTTTTATGGTTTTTTTTCTCATTTTCAAAAAGAAAAAAAAAAGAAAACTCTTGGAAGGGGGATATTTGAGACCGTAACCTACCTACAACATGGACTCTTCCAGGACTATATAAAGTATGCGATATAACACTCTAGGAGAAGAGGAGCAAAAATAGATAGATAGAGAGAGAGACAGACAGACAGACAGACAGAGAGAGAGAGAGAGTATTCTAATACCGTAGTATCAGCCGCGTACGACTACCAATATTGGACACTAGCACATAGTAAGCTCCGCTTACACTTACACTATCTTTGTAACCTTTTGTTTAATATATCTTTCTTATCCCTAATCCGTGTTCCGTGTTTTCCTTCCGTGGTCCCAACTTTGGGCCCATATCAGTTTTTATAATGGAAAACTGGTTTGCATCCTCTCTCCTGTCGTCGTATTGCCGGCCCCTTTCCACGGCATGCAGCCATTAACGACATCATCAAAAGAGGTTTGGATGCAGCTGGATTCCCTTCCCAAATCGAACCCCTAAACCTCGACCGTGGTGATTGAAAGCGTCTGGATGGCATTACCATTTTCCCTTTTAAAATGGGGAAGTTGTTGATTTGGGATGCGACCTGTGCGGATACATTTTCGGTCGGGAATTTGAGCAGGTCTGCGGTTGAGCCGGGGTCCGTCGCCCGGGACGCAGAGATAAAAAAAATATAGTTAAATATTCTTCTTTTGCTGATAGTTTTTTTTTATTATTCCTGTGGCAGTTCAGATTTCTGGGGTTATTGGTCCTCGTTCGATGGTGTTCCTTTTTTTGGGGGGGGGGGTAACACCGCTGCCGGAGCCTGGTATTGAACTCACAACTGTGTCGGCTCTAGTGACAAGACGCAAAGAGATTTGAGTTCAATACCAGGCTACAGCAGTGGTACACCAAAAACACCAGATTTTTAAGGAGAAGGCCAGAAAAAATTAACCCAAAACGTTGCTATTCGACAAAATGGTAAACTGAATTCATTTTAAACCTTCTCTCACCAAATCTGTAAATCAAATTTATCAGTTGTAAATATTTTTTTTTAATTTATTCAAGGTGATTTCAGAGTTTAATGAAAAAAAAAATTCTTACTTTATTCCTCAGTTTATCTCACCCAATCTCTCTCTCTCTCTCTCTCTCTCTCTCTATATATATATATATATATATATATATATATATATATATATATATATATATATATATATATATATATATATTACAGATTATTCATATATATCAACCTGTCTATTTATTTATCTATCTCAGTTTATTCATATCTTTCTCACTCTATTCATGTCTATCATATTCCCTCCCTCCATCTATCTATCTATCTATCTATCTTTCTATGACAATAGTACTGCATTTTCGGCCTGATCTGGTTCTTATAAAAATAGAGGATGGCCTGATGAGTCAAGTATTAATTGCAGTGATCCTTAGTGTGAGGTCCGGTGTAATTAGAGGCCCAATATCCTCTGAGGCTTCCTAATATTTGGCACAGAATCTGCATTTTATGATATTTGCCTGAAAGTTCATCATGAAAAGATTCTGGTCTTGCGCTGCACGAATCAAGCCTTCCGTTCCAGCTTTTAATCGTAACTATCGATGAGTGTTAACTTCAACATTGATTTTATTAACACGTTCTGGATATTGAACATGCAGAGCTTTCTTTTGCTAGCGTTGTTTCATCTGTTCAAGAGTCTTATCAAGTGTAAAATAGGTTTTAATACCAGCAACACCTTGTAAAAAATTATTACCAACAATACATTATTACCAGCAATACTTTTTTGAAGAAATAAATATTACCAGCAATACATTTTTGAAGAAAAATGATACCAGAAATAGATTTTGAAAGAAAAAATATTACCAGAAATACATTTTTGAAAAAAAATTTATACCAACAATAAACATTTTGTCGTCATTAAATAACCCATTCAGGTTTATATGCCGTAAAACAAAACAAATCAAATGATCTGGAGTTTGTGTGATGTTAGTACATTATATCTCTCCTTCTGGTTCGCTTTTTTTTTTTTTTTTTTTTTTTTTTTATTATTATTATTATTATTATTATAATATTATTATTATTATTATTATTAATAATAATAATAATAATAATAATAATAATAAAAAAAAAAAATGTGGCATATGGGAACATCAACAATCCCCGTTGTAGTTGGAGCTCTTGGATTGGTTGGGAAAGATTCCAGTAGACTAATTGAAGGGATTCCTGGAAGCCCATGCCTTAAATAAATACAAAAAAATGTTCTTACTTGTACAGCCCACACCTTACGAAGGACTTTTTTTTGTTATTGTTTTTTGTTTTATAGTTAGTCAGTGGAAAATGTCATGATACCATTTTAACCTTTAGTCTCGTAAAGAAATGTGTACACACCAGAAATCAACGGAAATGAATGAATAAGTTTTCAAATATATCTACATGAATATATATCAGTATTGCACTGAACCAAATGTTAGAAAATGGTATGAAAATCGACCTGAAACAGTCACAAAAAATCAGATGGTCATTTTTCGTTGGGACTTTACATTCGATATAAACAGATTTATAAAACCTAAAAGATTTAGCATAAAAATATAAAAATTATATATATGAATATATCTGTTATGAGGTAATAAGTAAATATAATTCTCTTGAAATTGAAAACGCCTCAAAACTACAGTTACACACACCTATAATAGTTGAAGTTGGGTAAGTTTAAGACAATGTAAAGACGAGAACATTAACAAAATTTCTGGCAATCCTTGTTGATAAAAGATTCAAAAGTTGCATAAACTACTTATTTACTCAGGGGAGTATTATCAAAGTAAAGGAAATATGAACAATATACATGTTAAGTATCACAGGGCATCAGAAATTGTGCAAACAGAATACACATATTTATTACCTTGTCTTACCCCAAGTCTCCGGTAAAGCGCCGTAAGCGACTGTACTATGCAGAAAGCTACTGTTACTACTACTACTAGTAGTTCTACTACTGTTATTACTACTACTACTACTACTACTACTGCTGCTGCTGCTGCAGCTACAAATACTATTATTAATACTAATACCAACTTTATGCTACTCCACGCATGGTTCCTATTGTTTCTGATTTTAAATGTTAACAACTCCATGTTTTGCCTTGGTGAATTAAGGACTACAGCAAATATCTTATTCAGTACCTGAGACTTGCTTGTCTGTTTGCTTATTATAAACAGGTGGGGATACGCCTAGTGTCTGACACACTTTGCATCTCTGTGCACGGGCGGATGTGGTGTGGGGGTATCATAGCCGGGTCCGAGAGTGTCTTTTTTTAAGTTTGAAGGATGAAGCATCTGAGTTGCTTAATAGAAACAACAAAATCCCTACGAACACCCTCAATCGGAGTCTATCAGTTTGGGCTACCCGATCAGAAGTTCTATCTGACTGTCTAGGGTACCCGATTAGGTCTATCTAACTGCGCCCCAGCTACAAGGTTATGCGATGATTTTGTCAAAACCTGTCAGCATATCGTCCACATTTGGATGTGATGTTTGTGCCTGGTATATACTTTTATGAGCATTTCACCCCAATATATACTTTTATGAGCATTTCAAACTAGCACGCAAGGGGTTACAGAGAGTGAGAACAAGAGTAAAGAGGGGTGTTTGAGGAAAGGATATAGAGAAGGACGGGGATCAGGATCAAGGCATCAGAAGATGTCGATTGACATTACATTTGAATATTTGAAGATTATAGCTATCAGGGAAGCAAGTAGGAGGAAGGGAGTTTCCATCTCTGTCCCATAATGATTTCATTATAGGACAGAGATGGGAATTCCCTTCCTCATTTACGCACAATTTTCATAGGCTAAATGGAACAATCATTATGGGACAGAGATGGGAACACCCTTCCTCATTTACGTACAACTTTCATAGGCTAAATGGAACAATCATTATGGGACAGAGGTAGAATAATATAGAAGAATGACTACTTTAATAATCAGATTAAATTCAAAGAGGAGAGGTAACATTTTCTTTTTAAGCATTTGGCCCCAAGCAAGGCAGGAGGGCCATTAACACTGAAGAGGTTACAGAAAGTGAGAGCAAGAGTAAAGAGGGGTGTTTCAGGTAAGGATGAAGAGAAGAACGATGTAGATTGACATTGCATTTAAATAAATGAAGATTATAGCTATCAGATAAGCAAGTAAGAGGAAGGGAGTTACACACAAGTGAATTGCAAGACACGGAGATATTGGAGTAGAAGAGACGGCTACATTTAACCGTTTCGACTGTGAAAGGGTGGGACCGAGATGCCAACCTAGTAGCACGTTTAAATTCATGCAGTTTGTGTACCAGCGACAGTAGCTCGTCGGAGCATTCACCGTGAAAGTATTTGTAGAAAAGATAGAAGAAAGCGACAGCATGTCTGTGAGAGAATGACTGTAGACGAGATGCCATATCAGGACCAATCACATTGCATATCCGTCTCTGGATTTTGTCGAGGGCCTTGAGACTAATAGCGGGGGCTCCAGATTTATCAGTGTCATGATGAGCACTCATTTTGTTAGCCAGCTACTCCTTCACTCAATAACAATAACAATACTGATAACAGCAAAAGATAGAATAAATGCAACCGCAAATTAATAAAGATAAGAACGACGAAAGAGACGATGAAGACGGATAGAATTTCATTATTTCAAAATCGCTTATATTATATAAATTTATTTGTAAGATTAAAATTCTTTGTTAGAAAATTAAAAAAAAAATGAAAAATAGGTAAATAAAAGATGAGAAATTCGTGCCTTGCCAGAATAGATGTAAATTCCGAAAATACTAAAACGAATCAGTCTTGAAACAGTAGGAGGCTAATTAGATCAGCAATTGCAATTACTTCTTGATGATCGGGAAATGATCGCTGTTCAACGAATCTGAAATTACCAGATAAGAGCATGTCGTTAGATCGAGCACATTAACGCACACGTTGCATATTCTCACATATATTTATTTGTACACAGAAACACACACACACGTGAATTTTTCTTCTCGTGGGGGTGTAAAAGACACTACCGTTTCCGGTTGTCACCCATCATAGACGCAGTTGGATCAACCACCTGATTACATGTCGGGGTTCAGCCAATGTCATCCCGTAAAGCTCTAATCTGCACTTAGTAGATAGGACTTTCAGTTTAACCTACTGATGCACCCGGCCTCTCTGATGTTCTGGTGTGATGCAGAGAGCAAAATTTGTTTTGTTGTTAGTTGTAATCCATTACATATTTGAGTAAATCTCAGAACAACTTTGCTTATAAGCAAGGCTTCTTATTGAAATGAAATTCGATGCAGAACTCTTTGGGTTACGTCAAATTTTGACAGGTCTCAGTCAAGGAATTAGGTGCTAACGTGATGCACGTTTGGGTGATCATTTCCCTTTCGATTTCTGACTAGGAAGAACATTTTCCTGCACTAAGTTGCCGTTTCTTTTGGCGGTAGACTAGTTGAAAACCAAGGCTGTCCTGCTATTCAAACCATATATGGGGGTAGAAGACATGGATTGATATATTTTCCAAGCGCAATAATATAATATAATGTTAATATAACAAACTCGATTGGTCAACTGTTCTACGATTTATCTTGCTAGGCCGTTATAGTATACACCCGCACCGCACAGACCTCATGTCATTTGAAAGAATTTTGTTAAAAAATAATATTACAAATGTTTGCCTGGTATGGATGAACAAGCAATAAATAAACGAAATAAAATAATCTCACAGGGCCAGATGCCATCATGTTGGCTTCAGTAGTCGTAATTTATGACTATGTAGGTGAGTAAGAGCTCATTTTGTTTCTATGCGAGTGTACCGTTTCTCTTTGAAGAAAATCTATTTCCGTTGGCATTCTTCGAGCCTGTTGTGTTTGGTAGTTGAAGACCAACTTATCAAGTTGAACGTATTTACATAAAAGTGTAGACACACAATTACACACATTAGGGACGGGGACATAAAGAGAGAATCTCGAAGAATATACATTTGTTTTTATAACGAGTGTATATTTTTGTCAGAATTTATGCGTATTTGTATTTTGGGGGAACCTTTGTTTTTCGTCTGTGCATATGTGTATTACTATTTAGAGACGTGACAAGGAATATTTTGCTTTTGCATCACAGCGCTAGCCAAATTCTCACTCGCTTGGAAGTTGCAAAGATAACATCTAATAATGATATCTGTCTAAAACTGATAAATTTGTAGGTGGGCAGGAAAAAGTATTTAAAAAAAGACCCCGGAGATTCTGATGGTTTGAGGCATTCGTATCTATCGCTTAGTATGAATGAACATTGTCATTTAGATAACAGGACAAAAATATGGTCTGGAAGCCAAATTTATGCAGTAGAAAACTAGTTGTGGTTGGACTGCATCAGGTGGTTGCAAGCAAAAGCAGAAAAATATGTTAGCAAATTCAGCACGGACTGAATTCTGGTGGTTTTTCGACAACAAGTTTAGAAAACCAACTGAAGGTTAAAAAAAATATGCGATCAAACCACGATCAAAAAAGTTGCTCGGTTTTTGGTTGTAAATGATTGATACAAAGATCTCTGTGTGTGGGATGGGTTCAGTAGATCTAGCAAATTTCCGATTATTAGACATTCTATTATTCACATTGAATCTATCTAGATACAATATGCTCTTGAAAATATATTTTCAATTGAGCTCTGTTGAACGACAAACTAATTCAAAAAACAACGGTCAACTGCGTAAATACGAAGCTCTTCAGTAAAATGAATGGAGCACTTTGGCTGCTTGGCGTTTGTTTACGTTTGTAAAAAAAAATACGCTATATTTGGCTGAACCGTTCTCTCGAGTGAAAATGGCTCAGTGGTAGAAACTCCGACTAACACCAAATCGTTTGGGTTTCGACCCGGGCTTGAAGCATTCGGTTGTCTAGTCGCAGTGAAGAGCTGTAATACAGCAAAACAGTACTGTCTGCAAATGACATTATATATATATATATAATATGTGTATTACAATAAAATGCATTTTACATCGCTACACACACAAAAAAAAAAAAACTTTCATGATTCGGAACTGAGATGGTATCACGTCAGGAATTGTAAATAACTAATGATAAAAAAATTATTAGGGAGATGTATACCTTATTTAATGTAGCCTCCAGAATTTGGAGTCTTTCTTTGCACTTCCCCTATATAAAATTTGTTATCTACTAAATTTTATGTAGGTCACATAGCTAAGAAAGACTCATACGCATTTATCTCGGAGTAGCCGAAACTGGAGTAACAATTTTGCAAGTTATTTTATTATATTTGCGCTCTTCAAAACTAATCTTCTCTCCATTAATTATTTGAGAGACCACTTACTGCCTTCCATTAGCCTGGTTGATGGTATCGTCCAAGAAAGTAACTCGTGGCGTCTTCTCAGGCTCACGTTGTCTACTGATATGAAGTGAATCCATTGCTAGGTCAGCTACTAAGAAAGTCAGTTCATTATGTTGGGCGAGGCAATTTTTCTCTCCAGAATCTTACATATCTATAAGTCTACCATACATCCATGCGTATAATATTGCTGCCACATATGGTCCGGGCCCCTGATATTTACCATAAGCTTCTTGATAAGGTCAGCTGAAGAATCTGCAATATTATCGGTCCTGATCTGGCAGCTCAGCTCCTGTCATTTTCTCACTGCCGTAAGGTTGGCTCTCTATGTTTTTCTATAAATACTTTCATGGTAATTGTTCGGATGAGCTCTTCGCTATATCGGGGTTAGTTTTTAAATTGGTTGTTATATTCCCCCCACCGACAGACACTGAATTGTACGTAAGAGAAATAGTTAGAACTTTCATAGAGACATTGCGGTATTACGGGGAATGTACTAAAAAGGTAAGTAAGAATGCGTTGTTGTGGTGTAAGGAGTATTGTTGTATGTTTGGTTCAGTGTTTGTGGCTAGGTAAGTTTAACGTTAAGAGAGAAGAAGACCGTCCTTTTCCGCATTCTCCATTTTGGTCTTGCGTCACATTTTCTGTACATAGCAGAATAAATATCGCTCTTCACTATGGTATCTAGAGTTTTTTAAATTAAGCAGAGCACTTGACTGGCGTCGAAATCTCAACAATTTACAGTTGAGCTGGCTAGATGTAGGCGTAAGTTCTATGCCAACAGTTTCTTCTCTCGTACTTCTCGCTTGTGGAACTCTCTTCCGGCTCTTTGCTTTCCAGCCAACTTTAATCTGCAAAAATTTTGATGTAATGATAATTATTATTCTTCTGATTACTCTCTTCTCTTTCTAAACCCTGTAACCCCTTATGTTTTATAGGCATTAGTACCTTGCTTCTTGATTCTGAACATTAAATGTGAGCACAGGCTGTAGTTAATAGAATATTGGTTATTATGCGGAAGGTTCAAATTCTATTGTCATACTAACAACTACATTGTCAGCATGATAAAATAGCATGCATTACTTTCGGATCGACCTTCGTATAATAATGTGCTTATATTTGTCTGTTGATACCACCGTATGTAGATGCATAAGGCTTACGGCCACATCATGTTGAAACACTTGTTCTCGTACGATCACCGAAGTTAAACAACGTTGAAATTAGCCAGTACCGAGATGGGTGACCACTTCGAAATATCAGAGGCTTGAATGTGCGAGTGGGGATTGTTAATCGGAGAACAGAGTTCTACTTCCCGTTAGGTTTGCTATATACACTTACACGCAAATACCCATGGGAAAGATATGAATCTAGCTCTTCTCCCCCCAGCTATCGGTTAATCAGTAAGACTTGTATCACTAAACTATTATTATCTGAGAAAAAAATCTTAAAATCTAAAAATATTTTCTGGCTTTAAATAACCTGCAAAGGGTTGATAAACCGTAGAAAAATAATCAGTCAAACAGATGCATGCATGTATAAATGGATAGATAGATATATTAAATGTTAATATCTGCTGCGTTGTTATTTAAGTGATAAGCTGAGTTGTTGAGGCCATATTGGTTAGTGTTACCTGTCGAACACTTGATCTCAGAAATACAAACCTTTTGGATTCCATGAACGGATTACAGCTCTTTGTAACCGTAGTATGAGTGATGGCTTCGTTTCGCTAAGTGTCATTCTGAGTAAATCGTTTCATATCAATAGCAGTTGACAAGATAATGTTCGCGCTTTCCGACTGTAATGGATAGTCGAAGTCAAAAGGTGAGGATAAAGTGATGGCCGGAGAGTGGACCGTCTGGAAGGGAAACACGAACCTTATCGTGCAGAGTGATCCACAGGGATTACATTTTTACTCCAGATGCTTCAGCGTTGTTTGTGATTAGACTGAGTTATTCTCGTCAAAATGGATGCACTGGGCATGCGAACGTGGAAAATTTATCGATGATATATGATTGTGTGTTGGGTGACCATTAGGGGTGATGTGACACATGATAAATCAAGTTCCGGTGTCGCATTAAGTAAAAACATCGAATAGAAAGAAAGAAAGAAAGAAAGAACGGGAGAGAAAGGAAAAAAGAAGGAAACAAAGAAAGAAAGAAGGAAAAAGGAAAGAATGGAAAAAGAAAGAAAAAAAGAAAGAAAGAAAGAAAGTAAGAAAGAGCGTGAGGGAAAAAAGAAAGAAAGAAAAGAAAGAAAGAAAGAAGAAAGAAGGAAAGAATGGAAAAAGAGAGAAACTGGGAAAAGAACAATAAAAAAAAGGGAAAATGTAAAACAGAGTAAAAAAGGAAGAAAGAAAGAAAATTGAGTGAAAGAGTAAGAAGTAATTCGGAAAAGAAAACGAAAAAAAAAAGAAAGAAAGAAAGCGGGGAAGAAAATGAAAAAAGGAAAAGAAGAAAAAAAAAAGGAAGAAAAAAGAAAATAAAGTTAAAATGTCAGAAATAATGCAGGAAAGTAATAAAAAAGAGAACGAAAGAAATAAGGAAATAACGAAGGTAAGTAATTCAAAGTAAAAGTGCAAGAAAGAAAGAAAGACGAAAGGGTGGAAAGAAAGAAAGAAAGAAAGAAAGAAAGAAAGAAAGAAGGAAGGAAGGAAGGAAGGAAAGAAGGAAGAAGGAAGGAAAAAATAGCAAATAAAAATAATATAAAAAGAAAGACAGAAAGAAAAAGTGAAAAAGCGAAGGCACGGAAATCCAAGCAAAAAGAAAAAAAAAGAAAGAAAACAAAAAGAAAGAAAGAAAAAAAAGAAAGAAAAAAAGAGAAAGAAAACAAAAAGAAAGAAAGAAAAAAAAGAAAGAAAAAAAAGAGAAAGAAAGTAAAGAAATAAAGCAGAGAAGAAAGAAAAATCAGGACGAAATAAAGAAAATAAAAGTAAAAAAATGATGTAAAAAAAGCAAGAAACGAAATAGTCTAAGGAAAATCTAGAAATAATTTCTGATTGAAAAAAAAAGCATTAAAATATAACTTGCAACAAAGATGGAGACCAACCAAACAAAAAAAACAAGAACAATATATAGAGAGAGTGACTGAATGAGTGAGTGTGTGTGAGAGAGAAAAAGAGAGAGTGAAAGATAGATAAAGAAAGACAGAGAGAATGAGAGACAGAAAATGAAGCAACGTGAGAAAGCTGTGGGAAAATGGTGCAGCCGATTAATTTGTCTCTGTCTTTATCCGTGTGACAAAAAAATGCTTCATTTATTTAATAACATTGAAAATAATTGGGGCAGTCGGTAACTTTTTCTTCAAATAGAAAAGCAAGTATTATTGGCTGTTTCGTACTTTTAAAGACAGCCATCAGTCCGTGCGGTCTTGCTGATAAACGTTTAGAAACGTTAGTTTCGTATTTCATTTTCGCACATCCGTTCTTTCTGCTTTCGCTTCTTGAATTTTCTTAATTTTTATCACTCTCCTTGTTAGCGTCATCCATGCTGATGAAAAGTAGAAAGGGATCCTCAGATGACTCTTAGATGGTAGTTTTGGAGGCGTTAAACTGAACAGGCTATTCTTTTCATTGCTTAACAATAGACTGAAGCTTGTTTTTGACATGAGAGCGCCATTTTCTCCATAACGGAATGATAAAACTTCAAAGGACTTTGAAAAGAAAGGGTATAAAGAGATACTGCTCAATGAAGTCAGTGGAAGAGACTTCTCAGTTATAAATTTGTTACTAGCGTGTAGATCCCTGAAAGTAATTGTTAATAGCCAGTTCTCCCAGACGATCAACGCTGGCATGCCTCAAGGTTCGCTTCTCGGTTCAAACCGCGTCCTCCTCTGCATAAATGATCTACCAAAGAGTATACTCTGATCATTTGTGAATATCTATGATGATAATTCAGCTCTATATGAGATTTACTCCAAAGTCCCTCAATTATCAGAGATTGACAGAAGTCATCTTTTTTGACTTAACTCTAGTATCTCAGTCGGCGAAAAACTAGCGGGTTACAATTCAGTGCCTTAAAGACCAAACAAGTGACCTTCCACCATCACTGATCGAGCAGAACTTTCACTTATCTCTATCAACGGTTGTTCTCTCAGGGTATCGCATGCATTGAACAACTAGTGGGACTTAAACTCAATCCAGACGTCAAGTGGAACTCGTACATGGAATCCATCATTAAATATGCTGGGAAAAAGGTCGGTTCCCTGTATCTCTCAGTAAGTACATGTCTCTCCGTGCTATTCTCTACGCAAGAGCCAGGTCAGGCCGAAAATGTTTGATTCCCTGTATCTCTCCAGTAAGTACCTGTCTCTCCGTGCTATTGTCTATACAAGTGCCAAGTCAGGCTGAAAATAGTCGGTTCCCTGTATCTCTCCATTAAGTAGCTATCTCTGCGTGATATTCTCTATACAAGAGACAATTCAGGCCGAAAATTGTGGGTTCCCTGTATCTCTCCAGTAAGTACATGTCTCTCCGTGCTATTCTCTATACATATGCCAAGTCATTCCAAAAATGGTCGATTCCATGTATCTCTCCAGTAAGTACCTGTCTCTCCGCGCTATTCTCTATACAAGAGTCAGGTCATGCCGAAAATTGTGGGTTCCCTGTATCTCTCCAGTAAGTACCTGTCTCTCTGTTCTATTCTCTATACAACATTTAGGTAAGGACGAAAATGGTCGGTTCCCAATATCTCTCCAGTAATTACCTGTTTCTCCGTGCTATTCTCTATACAAGAGCCATGTCAGTCCGAAAAACGTCGGTTCCCTCTATCTCCCCAGTAAGTACCTGTCTCTCTGTGATATTCTGTATACAAGAGTCAGATCAGGTCGAAAATGGAGTATTGCTAACATATATTGGCAGGAGTTTTCACTTTCCAGATTCAATATAGTTTGAAAGTTTATCCACATCGTTGTGGATGATGAATTATTTTCCAGCCTACCACCACTTTCCGCACAGTCGAAAAAACTCAAATCTATCGCTCCTCTATGGCTCTTTCCGGAGAATGTTCTAAGAAAAGCACATTCCTTAATTCCACCAGTTGTAACCTTCGCTATACTACTCCAGTAATTACCTTTCTCTTCCTAATCAGGCCAAAAATTGAGCACTGCTGCCAGATATAGGTGGATCAGCTCAGTCTTTCAAGTCAATCCAGTTTTGATAGAGTCCAAAAACTTATCCGCGTCCTTGTGGGCGATTAAATATTTTCTTCTCTACAACCCAGACGTTGCATACTTTTCGCTTCTCTCTTGCCTTTTTATGGAGAGTGTTCAGATGAATTTTAGACCCACCAGTCCTTACCTTCACATCTAAGACCCGCCATGCCACGCCTATTGTATCGAACCATCTTCATTAGCTTCGTATTCCCCTTATGAGATGTAACTTCCACTCAAGCAGCTTCTTCCCACGAACCGCTACCTTATGGGACCGACTCCCAAGAGGCTGCTTCCCCGATCACTACAATCTTAACTTGTTCAAGTCTAGGGTTAACTGTCATCTTCCGGACATACCAGCATAAACTGTACCTCTTAAAATGTAACCCTCTGCTTCGAGTGCCCCATCCCGGTCTTTTACAGGATGAACACACTGTAAAAACATATATACATTTACATGGTTACTGAAGACATTAGGTTTATAATACCCAGAAATTCATACACAGTTGTCTTCAAGGACACATGGCACAGTGGATAAAGGCGTTGGTTCAATACCTGGTTAAGGTGGTTAGGAACTTTGAGAGGGGAATTAACCGGACATAATGTGGAACTAGAACAGTTTACCCCAGTAAGCAAAATAAAGGGTTTAGTTCGCCATTCCAAGCACCTGAAGAAGGCCGAAACGTTGTGATAAACATGGCGACAAAGATGATGACAATAGTCGGAATAATGTAAATAATTTACATTCGCATATTAATATAGAAGTATTTCAATATATATCTTTCATACAACACTTTTTTTTCTATTTATTATTGTATCTCTTTCTAGCTTCCATTTCTGTCTGTTGTCACAATTATTAGGTTGGTGCAAAAATAATTTCGTTTTCCCACATAGTAACATATGTTAAAAAACGAAATTATTTTTGCACCAACCTAATAATTTGTCCCGTTTCTCGCCATCTTTCTCTCTTTATGCCTTTATGTTTTTCGGTGGATCAGCTCAGTCTTTCAAGTCAATCCAGTTTTGATAGTCAATGCAGAAGCTAGTGCATCCGTCTGTCGATCAAGCTTTACAGTTCGACAATCTATCATTGAACTATGTCTCCCCAATAAGAAAATTTCCTATTAAATATCGATCTCTCAACGTTTAGATCTTTCAACTGATTTATTTCGGTAGCATAGCGGTTATCAATGTTGGCTTCTTTAGTAGTTGATCTTTACGTCGACCTGGTTCTACAAGCCAACATGTCGCCAACACAGATCTATCCAATTGATTCCTACTTCTAACTCCCCCCTCAATCGAATATATCTACCGGTATTGAATTCTCTCACTTTATCGATGTACATTCAATACCTATATTTATTTACGCTGCCAGAAACACGTACACAAGTGCAAGCGACAAATCCCTAACGTGAAGACACTGAAGTGGATAGATAGATAGATAGATAGATAGATAGATAGATAGATAAAAATAAGGATGAGATAGATAGATAGATAGATAGATAGATAGATAGATAGATAGATAGATCCCTGTATATCTGTTAAAATGAGATGTCAGTGTTAGTTTCATTCTTGTGGAATTTAGACGACAATTTATCCATCGCACCGTGTATATGTTTATCTATTCGAATGAGTCGGAAGTAAATTCAGTTTTGGGGAACTAATTTTAATGAAGAATTCATCATCCTAACCGACTAATAATTAGTAGTAAAGAATACATCTGCAGTACACTATTCACTCTTAACATATCTTGATTTTTACATAGCAGTTGCAGCGTATACCGTAGATTGAAGGAATAATGTCCCTGCACATGACTTACATAGAACAACAATACCGCAGGAAAAGATTTTTGAATTTTTTTCTGTTTCTTTGTTCTTCCCCACCCACCATATTGTGGTGACCGTACACCAACCGATTATTAATATTTTTTGGTCGTTGCAAAACTCTTTAATGGGGGAAACTTTCCCTAATGGAAAGCAGATTTAAGTGTCCATCCAAAACATCGTGCATCATAAACATTACGTTTATTTTTGACATCAAAACCTAACATATAATATAATCAAAAGGCTGGTCAATAATAATCTTCAGCTATCAACTGCGATCAATTTCATTCAGTCTATGCGTGTGAGTGTAGACGCATGTATTTGCGTATATGTTTGTTGGCGCCGCGTCTATCACGATATGCAACAATCATAAGAAACGTCAAAGAATAATACGACCAGATCATTTTTTGAAGGTGAACACTCTTTTAAGAAATGAAACGGCACACCTTCAAACTCGTGTACATAAATACAGGGTGCAATGGATAAATTGGCGTCTAATTGAGGCAAAAATGAAAATGACACTAACATCTCATTTTTAACAGATATACAGGTCGCGATGCATAAATTGTCGTCTAAGAGACGCCAAAATGAAATATAATACTGACATCTCATTTTCACACACGTATTTTCCAAAATTGCACAAAAGTATTTTGAAATAATAAAAGAGTTAATTTATTAAAGAAAATTGCCATTGTCTTCAACCACGGCCTCGAGAGGACTTCGGAATCTCCTGCAACTCTTCTGGACGGTCTTTTTGTTTAAGTTGTTGAATGCTGCCATAACCCTTGCCTTCAGTCTATCTTTGATGTTACAAGTAGTTTTATTGGTCTCTCGCTCAATTGCGCCCCACACATAATAATCAAGGGGGTTGCAGTTTGGGGAGTTCGGTGACCACATGTAAAATGCCAATTCACCCTCGCACATTCTACATACAGGCATAATGCTTACACACACACACACACACACACACACACACATACGCATGCACACACAGATACACACACTCATACACAAACACACACACACACACACACATATATATATATATATATATATATATATATATATATATATATTTTGAACAATAAAAAAAATATTAAAAAATTAAAATCTTCAGACACACTGAGTTGTAGATTTATATTCTTTCGTTTTTTTATTATAATTTCATTTAGATTCCTCGACTAGTTTCGACCAAAATGGCCATCATCAGGAGGAGAAATATTTCTGCTTGCTGCTAGCTATGAACTACAGAAATGAATGTCTTGATGGAGAAAATGAACTTTTGTCTGTAGTTTTCATTTGTTTTTTTTAATTTTTTTATCTTTTTAACATGAATCTTTTAACAATCCTTGTGTTGGTCAAACAGTCTCTTTTAAGTTGTTATTTGAGATAAGAGCTGGATAGATACATGCTGCTCTGAATTCTCTGGTCAGTTTGACAGTTTTATTGGACCTGGTGAGCGGATGTGTCTCTGTTTAGTGTTTGTGTGTGTGTGTTATTTGGCTCATTAGGGTGTGAGTGAGTATGATGTGTGCAAGTGTGTATATTCGTGTGGGTGTGTGAGGCCTCAACACCTCCGTAAGCATGTCTGTCTTGTGTGGGTGAGAAATGTGGGTAGGTTTTGATTTGTTGATTTATAAATTGCTACTATCTGTATTGTTAAATTTATGGTTTAGCCCGGCTGGATATTTTGTTTTTAGACGTTGTATCCACATATTTTAATGGGACTCTAAAATCTTTCTAATGTTATCTGCTCTGAACTTTTCTATTCTCTCAATTATAGTGAAATTGGCATGGATTTTGAAATCGTGTTTTTCCAGGTGGAAATGTTGTTCTACAGGTAATAATTTTTCATAGGGAGTCGACTTAATTCGATTGCGATAATTATTAATTCTGTAGTGAAAGGGCTATTCAGATTTTCCTACATATTGTTTCTGGCATAGTGTGCATTCTAGGAGGTAAATTATGTTATGACT
This sequence comes from Acanthosepion lycidas, assembly GCA_963932145.1. Taxonomy (NCBI): domain Eukaryota; kingdom Metazoa; phylum Mollusca; class Cephalopoda; order Sepiida; family Sepiidae; genus Acanthosepion; species Acanthosepion lycidas. Next base: position 107,699,815 of record OZ010589.1, on the reverse strand, counting down.
TCTGCAGTTAGAATCGTGGTATATTTTGAAAGTAGATTTAGTGATTGAACTAGTGAATGAATTCGTGTTTTTAATATGGTTGCAACATAAACTTCTTTTGTTGTTACATGGTTGGGAAAACCCTGTTGTTTTTGTTCTTAGTTTATTACGGATTACCTTGTCCCCTAAAATGGGGTTACTACTTATGATTTCTTTTAGGTTCTTAGGTCTACGATATGCAAGAAGGCCAGGTTCCTTAAACAAATTTTTAGGTCTGGTTTGAGATGTAGTATTTCCCAGCGACGTTTGATTATTTGGGATAGTGGAGGCAGAGTGGGATTGAAAGTGGTTACTAGAGGGATGCGGCTAGATTTATTTTTAATCTTGTACATTAGGGTGTCTTCTCTAGGTGTAGAAATTGCTTTATTTATTTGTTCCCTGATTAGGTGTTGTTTATAGCCACGTGTTGTGAATTGATGCTCCAGATTTTCAATGTGTTTATTTAATTCTCCATCGTTGGAACATATCAGTCTGAGTCTAAGCGCTTGTGAATAGGGAAGGTTCTCTTTGAGGTGTTTAGGGTGGGAAGGCTTAAAGTGTAGATAGTTGTGGGTGTCGGTGATTTTAGTGTGTAGTGTTGTTTGTAGTTTCCTGATTTCATCTATGTAAATGCGAGTGTCTAAAAATGTTACTGATGTTGTGGATTTTTCATAGTCAAACAAATTGAGTCGTGCACTGTGTTTAGGGTCATAAGGAATTAGGTAAGTTTGTCATCACTACCCGTCTATACAAAGAATATATCATCGATATATCTTGCATAGAATACGCAGTCGCTACCAATGGTTGGATAGATATGGGTCTCCTCAAATTTTCCCATGAATATTGTAGCATATGATGGGGCTGCAATAGTGCCCATGGCACAACCTCTTATTTGAAGGTAGTATGCTCCATTGAAGTTGAAAGTATTCAATGTAAGGACATGCTCCATGAGTTTTATGATGACTTAAATGGGGGGGGGCTTGTTTTCTTCTTTTAGTAAGTGCTTCCTGAAGGGCGGTTAGCCTTTCGATGTGTTTAATATTTGAATAGAGTGACCTAACGTCAATAGTCACTAGAATAGCATTCTCTGGAACAGTTTGTATGTGATTAATTTTGTTCAGTAGATCTGTTGTGTCTCTGATGTAGGATTTTACTTCCTTAGCTAGCGGTTGTATGTAATGATCTATGTATTTGGAAATTTTTGTCGTGTGGCAGTTGAACGATGAAATAACCGGCCTTACTGAGTTGTTCCTTTTGTGTATTTTAGGAAGGAGGTAAAAACGAGCAGGTGTAATGTTTGTGGCTATAAGTGCTGTGTATGTTTCCTTGTCGATTAGATTGTTGCGAAGCGTTATGTTTTGTGAACTAGTTAATTCTTTTGGGTATTCGGGAAGGGGATCTGTAGGTATGCTTTTATAGGTTTCTTTGTCGGCTAGCTGTTTGTTGGCCTCTTTAATGTATTCTTCGATTCCCCAGATCACTGTCGCACCCCCTTTGTCAGCCTGTGTTATGATTAGGTCATCTCTATGTGTCAGCGTGTCGAGGGCTATACGTTCCCCTTCAGTAATATTGTCACGTGGCAGCTTACGTGCTGTTGTTTTCTTTATGTCATTTGCTACGGCTAGTTCAAATGTCTGTATAGTAATGTCTGTGTTTTGTGGGGTGTAGGTAGTGTCTTTCTCTTTTAGTGTATCAAGTATGGAAGGTGTATGATCATTTTCCCCGTAGTGGGCTTTTAACCGTATTCTTCTGAAGAAGGATTTCAGGTCCTTTGTCAAGGTGTCTTTATCAAACCTTGGAGGACTAGGTCAAAAGCTTAGTCCTTTATTTAATACTCTGAATGTATTGAGTGAAAATTTATTGTTACTCAAATTTATAACTCGCCCGTATGTTTCAAGTTTGAATTTGCAAGCATGGCGAAGTTCTTTTGTAAAAGCTCGAAAGCTTGCATCATATCTCCTATTAGGGATGCTATACCCCCATCCAGGTGTCCTGGTTGGGGGCTTATTCCGTTTTTTTTTTAAGGTTGAGTGTGTTTGTTGTTGATTGTCTACTAGGGGCTAATCTAGGTTGTCTAGGATGTCTAATGGGGTTATGCGTTCTGTAGAAGGGCTGCTGTGTTTTGATTTGTGTATGTTTGTACGGCACCCTTAGGATGTCCGCGTAAGTTAGTGGTTTGTTTTGTGTGTGTGTTTGTATTGAGGTTCTAGCTATCGTTGATGGTGGCGGTGTTGTTATTGTTGGTTGTGGTGCTGGTGGTTGTCTGTTGGTGTATTTATTTGGTCTGTTTTGTGTTTGCATTGGTTGTGTGGTGGTTAGTGTAGTTGCGGTGTTTTGTTGTTTTCTTTTGGGGTATGGTCGTTCACTTTTTTCAAAGTTTGGTTTCATTTCTTCTTTGTTCCTCTGTCTGGAGGAAATATTCCATTTTAATTTTCTTTGTTTTTCAGTTTTTGTTTTTTGTAGTTCCCTCACTGTTTGGTCTGTGTGAGCTTTTATGACATTCTTTATATATATATATATATATATATATATATATATATATATATATATATATATATATATATATATATCAGGTCCGTTGCTATATAATCCAAATGAATCCTAATAATATCAAATATTAAACCTCATCGACAAAGAGAGCTCGGTGTATTTATTATATTAGGTTGGTGCAAAAATAATGATGTAATAATGTCGGTTTTTGACGTTAAAAAGTACGTCAAAAAACGACATTATTACGTCATTATTTTTGCACCAACCTAATAAGATAAGATATGAATTACATAGCAAAAAAAAAAAAATAAATTTCGAAATTACCTCATTTGGGCATAAATCTATTTCAGCCAACGCTAAGTACTTTTGGTCGTATTCAATCCTGGTGGATGAACTGTATTCGTATCGGGATCGGAGATTTAGAATTTAACTGAGGCAGTTGTTGAGAAATTGATACCGAGCCTACGCGGATCGACGGCTCAGACAGACAAAATGCCCGAGTCAGTAGTAAGGGGAGGAGAGAAGGTATCTGTCTAAAAGCGAAGAGGCTGAACAGACTCAACTGCATATTAACCTTATGACCCTAATATGGGTTTTTTTTAAGCATTTCACTCCAAGCAAGGCGGGAAGCCACTAGGACGCAAGGGGTTACAGAAAATTTAGAGCAAGATCAGATAGGAGTGATAGAAGGAAGGATGATGGTAGTGGATAGATCAAGGCAACTGGAGATATCGATTGACATTACACTTGAATAGCTGGAGATTTTAGCTCACAGGGAAACAGGAATAGGGAAGGGAGTTCCACAGGCGAGAGGTGCGAGACATGAAGCTATTAGAGTAGAAGAGACGGCTATATTTAGGAGTTTCGACAGTGAAGGGGTGAGAGCGGGATGCCAGCCTCGTAAGGCGCTGATACTCATGACGTCTGGGAACCAGCGAATGCAGCTCCTCGGAGCAATTTCCATGAAAGTATTTGTAGAACAGACAGAGGGAGGCGACGGCGCGTCTGTGAGAAAGTGACTGTAGACGAGACGGCAGAGCAGGGCCAACTACATTGCATATCCGCCTCTGGAGCCTATCAAGAACCCCCGAGGCAAACAGAAGGGGCACCAGACCATATATGGCAGCAATACTCCATGCAAGGGCGAATTGTTGATTTGTAGATCTGGAGGATCGACTCCGGGGAGAAAAACTTCCTGGCGCGGCTCAGGGAGCCAACTTTCCTTGCAGTGCACGAGGCAATTGACTCAATGTATTTATTCCATCTCAGGTCAGCAGTCAACATGAGACCGAGAAGCCGCAGAGAGTTGCTCTCGAGAAGTACCCGACTTCTCTCTTAGAACTGAGGCCATATTAAGTGGGTTAAACATAACCCCATCTTTGGTACTGGGCGTTATCTCCAATTTAGAACCTAACAAGGGTAGTGGTGGTGACGGCCATTGTCTTGAAGAAATGCGGGCCCGAACTGGCGCCCGCCCTTTCTAAACTATACAACTACTGCCTCAAGGAATCTTGTTTTTTTGACTGCTGGAAGTCCTCTTCGATCGTTACTGTCTTCAAGAACTCCGGCGACCCCTCTGACACTTCCAACTATCGTCCTATCAGTCTCCATCCCCTCTTCGGCAAAGTCTTTGAAGCCTTAATTAATAACCACCTCACATCCCATAATCTGCTCTCAGACAAGCAGTATGGTTTCCGCTTTGCCTGATCTATATCCGATGTGCTTACGGCCATCACTGAAACAGTCTACCAAGATCTTCGAAATAACGGGGAAGCCCGAGTCGTGGCACTAGACATCTCCAAAGCATTTGATAGGGTTTGGCATGCCGGCCTTCTTCGCACACCGGAAGAGTCGAGCGTCGAGTTGAATGAAAATTTCCGAGCAAAGCATTCAGCCTTGTCGGTAGAGGAGGTCAGGACTTCGAACTGGTTGAATAAAGGAGGTATAGAGGGTTTACAATTGTTCAATACGCTCTTGCAGAGACGCCAATAATCTTTGGAGCCAAATTTGCGAGATGCAATACGTTCCTTCATCCGAGCCGCAAATAGTGACTTAGCATCGTTGAAGACACGCTTACACTCGTTACGGGCGGAGGCAAAGAGACGTCTATTGCAGTCAGACATGTCGCTACGGAATAGGTGGAAGTAGTGGTTCCTATGGGCGATGGCGGCTGAGCAAGCAGCGGAGAACCAGGGGGAGGAGCGCGACTTGACCCTACATTTCCTTGATGGGATGAAAGCGTCGATTCCAGCTTTAACCCAGGAAGAGACTTCAGAAGCACAATCTTGGACGGGGCGCTTAAAGACTCCATCCCAGGGGACATCGCGGAGGAAATCATGGAACGCGTCCCAGTCAGCTCGTTGATAGTAGAACGAGGTTCTAGTGGTAGGAGGTTCTTTATAGGTGGTGGAGTTGAAGGAGATGTTAACTGATACTACTGCATGGTCAGAGTTACCAAGAGGGCAGAGTTGCGAGGCGCTACAGGATTCGGGGATGGAGGTAAAGCACAGGTCGTGAAGAGAGGCTTTACCTTCCCGGTTGAAGGGAAAACGAGTGGGGAAGTTAACTATCTGTGTGAGGGAATGAAGGATTGAAAAATTGAGCATTTGAATGCCTGCGTGGTCAGTAGTAGCATTCTTAAGCCACAAGGTGTGATGGGCGTTAAAGTCACCAAACACAAAAATGTGAGCAAACGGGTGGAGGGAGAGAGCTTTGTCTATGCTGTCAGAAATGCTATCGAGTATCTCATAGTCTTGAGAGGATGGAGAGCGGTAAACGAAGAAGAGATAGCTTACCGCATTGAGGAGAGATAGTCGGAGACACATGTATGACTGGTCTGGCGATTCGAGAGAGGACTCTCTGGCCAGAGGGAGATGTTCCTTGACGTAGACACCAAGACCGTGCATGTGGTTTAGAGAGTCTTTTCTGAGGAGAGGAAGATAGCCGGGGATCGAGAGATCGGAAGAGGGGATAGACGAGACAAGGTTTGTCTCACAAAGAGCCAGTATATCCGGACCGTTTGCAGTGAGGAAAGATTCCAGACTGCAGAAGTTTGTCCTAATGCCCGGATGTTGGAGAACGTTGTTGAGGGGTTTAGGTGGTTTTTGAGAAGCTGGTTTGGGGTTTATTCTTTCGGTTTTTGTAACTGATGTTGAATTTTGTTTGTAAGATGAAAAGGCCCGAGGTAAAAGAAACAGACAGTTTCGACCGTGACGCGGGCAGAGAGGAGTTGGCAAAATCTGCATCATTATGTGGCCTCAGAGCTGCCCACCGGAGGTGACTGCAGGGACACCTTACCATGCGCGACATGGCACTACAAACACCCCGGTATTATACAACTGTTGATCAGAGCGGCCGCTCAAGACGCTACGCAAGAGTTAGGAGTCCTAACTACCAGTCGGAAACAGCAACCAGAGAACTGTCAGCCGTGTACCCTCAAAATGAAGAGGTGATGCCACAGACTGGACACATCACGGGAGAAACAGAGCTGCACTAATACAGAGGCCGGAGAGAGAAAGAGTACCGGGAAACCCTTCCTAGACAAGAAACAAGGTGTAAGCCTCTACTCATGTCCAATAGAAGTGGGGGAGTGTTGACCGGGCGGTAGAATAGACTACCTACTCCTATTACAGATAACACAAAAAAGGACGACACAAACAGAGGGTAGGATTGGGGTGGGGGGATATAATAGGTAAGGAGTCCTGGATCTCTCTTCGCTATACCCTATCATTCTGTCTATTCTAAAAAGAAATTGAAAATAAGGATACCCGGATTTATTACTGACGAGACACATTCTCGCATCTAGCCAAATACATTTAATTTTCCATTTTTCCTGTTTTTTTTTTTTTGTTTTTTTTTCTTTCGAACCGGGATTTCTTACTGAACTATTAAATAAGGGAGAATCATTGGGACAAAATGTCTTTGAGTGGGGGGAGAGAAAAAATAGATAAATTTAAAAACGAAACAAAGAAAAATGTAAATGGGTTTCTGCTAGAGCGAAACAATAACCAAAGGACGTCCGAAAAAGGAGTTTATATATAAACAAAGTTTTTAATTATATATAAAAAAAATTAGGTTCCCACTAGAAAATACCTAATTATATTTACACATGAAATGTATTAACAAGATTAACAGATATACAGGGTGCGACGGGTAAATTGTCGTCTAAATGACGCAAAAATGAAAATAGCACTGACATCTCATAGAACAGATATACAGTGTGCGATGGATAAATTGTCGTTTAAATGATGCCAAAATTGAAACTAATACTGACATCTCATTTTAGCAGATATACAGGGTGAAAATATAAAATGGCGACAATTTACCCATCTCACCCTGTACAGTTACTTTCTAACATATATGCCACATATATGTTACCTCCTGTGTGGGTCGAACTGACTACACTAGTAATATGACCCCTTTATTTATACTCTTCCTCTTTAGTTTTTGTGGCATTACATTTCTTGAGGAGGCACGGTGGAGTAATGGATAGCGGCTTGTATTGAGGAATCGGAGAGCCGAGTTCGAATTCCAGTCGAATCCATTGCCTTCACTTACGTGCTAATACCCTTGAGAAAGGTGTGAATCCTCTTCTTCTCCCTCCAGGTCAGACTATAGCCTTGGATGGCAACTGGTCTAGGAGAAGGGCAACTCTGAACTCAAACCCGGAATAGAGGAGGATAGACGGCACTTTATGCTACCTTCTGGCAACTCATGCAGCCGTGTTGTTACCAAACTGTATTGGTTTATCCTCTCCTTTGGACTCTGATAGAGGGGGGAACCAGACGTCCGGGCAGCCCTAGTTCCCAGGCTCGTATTGCACCGATCTACGCCATCGTCTCCCGAGACGAACAGATACCGACGACATTTCTTTACGTCTGTTTTTTGCTATAATCTTCTTTAAATTCTCTCTTATTGTTGTCACTATTCTATTTTCTTTCTTTTACTTTTATTTTTATTTCCGTCTTTCTTCTTCTTTCTCTTCGTCAATGTTTCTCGTATCTTTTCCTCATCTCTTTCGTTCTTCTTTTAATCTTACATCGAGTCGAGAAATTTCAACACCTCTCCAAACAACCCTGAAGACATAATGCCATTTGTAACGTAGATACAGAATTTGCATGGACAGAGCTTGCAGATATTCTGTCAAAACCTTCGAAATCTCCAGTCAGCTTGTGATACAGTAATGCTCATAACAGTGCACAACTTCTGTGTCTGAAATTTAGAAGATGATAGTAAGATTCAATACAGAGAAAGTGTTCACTCTTTTTACATTATTGGGACTATTGTCCTTCTTCTAAGGAGACATGGCACAGTGGATAAAGTTAGATCCAGTGACAGGACCCAAAGGGTGTGAGTTCAATACCCAGTTAAGGCAGTGGAGAACTTTCAGGGGGAAATTAACAGGAGATAACTGATAACTGACATCCATCAAACATGGCACGTGGAACTAGAACAGTCTACTCCATTGAGCGAAATAAAGGGTTCAGTTCGACATTCCAACCACCTGAAGAAGGCTGGAGCGTACAACGGCCGGATCGTTGTAATAAATATGGTGACAAAGATGTGGAAAATAGTCTGAATAATGTAAATAATGTACATAATATCTCATCTCATTAATATAGACAGATACTGAAGGGTCGAAACGTTGTAATAAATATTGCAACAAAGATGAGCACTATAGTCCGAATAATGTGAATAGTATACATAATACCTCAGCTCAGAAATATAGACCGAAAGCGTTCAATATATACGATTATCATAGTATGGAGCTACTTGTCTACAATTAAACATTATTATGGGTCTTTGAATATGAAAATGCGATACACTTTATCATAGAGTAAGATTGACATTGTATATTCGTAAAAGGACTTCCATCATTATTGGGTGTGCAAATACCGAGCACATGAAATCGAAAATCAGCGAGATCAGATGATGAGCTCATATTTGACACGTGGAGATATTTGACCCTTATGGCCTCTGTTGCAAGCATTACTTATGACTAGCCGGAAATATACCTCGTGATAAGCAGGCGTTTAGTCCATGAATAAAATATGATCAATGTTTAGGTTCTTTATCAGTCTTTTCCTTCGCGCGTCTCTGCGAGTTTGAATGCCTTTTGAAGCTCATATTACATAGCATGAAATTTATGTAGACGATCATATTACATAGCATGAAATTTATGTAGACATATCGAGCTGAATTTTCGCATTGGTTTTGGAATCTTCCACATGGAATTTATTATGAAATACTTTCTATAGCTTTCATAATATACTCCACACTTCTTAATGTATTTATTATTATTATTATTATTATTATTATTATTATTATTATTATTACTTGTGTATGTATTGTTCCTGCTCTGTATCCTGTAGAGCCGGGTTCAAACTATAGTCCTTAGTCACTATAGGAGAATTCTCATTTAATTGATAGCACTTTTTTTAGTATATGGGATGTTCCTAATAGGGCGATCTTCTGGGCAACTTATTATTATTATTATTATTATTATTATTATTATTATTAGTAGTAGTAGTAGTAGTAGTGTTAATAGTATTATTATTATCTGAAAAGAAGTAAAGGAGAGACTGTATGATGATGGTGTCAGACTTGCCAATTATTATTATTATTATTATTATTAGGATTATGAAGGCTATTTGTCCTGATTGCAATATGCTCAAATATTATTATTATTATTATTATTATTATTATTATTATTATTATTATTATTTACTTATGTTATGTTTTCTGCTTTGTATCCTGTAAGGCCGGGTCCAAACAATCGTCCTTAGGCCCTATAGGAGAATTCTCATTTAATTGATAGCACTTTTCTTAGTATATGGGATGTTCCTCGTCGGGCGATCTTACCTGGTACACTGTTAGCAAAATTGTTTATTCTAAGGATTCCCAGACCTCTGATCACTATTATTAAAGTCATTTCCCCCACGATGTTAATCTCAATCCCCAGGTCCTTGTCTTTGGACAATTTCTCAATAATCTTATGGGGGTATTTCTCTCAGATAGTACTGCTATGTCAATATGCATAAACTTGAGTTTTTTTTTTGCCTTTTATGATAATATCAAGCTTTTATTTCAGTGTCAATTTGCATTGGCATGTCCGAGAAGTTACTTACATCGTTATTTTAGGTAACTGTCTCGTTGGCGCTCATATCATCTCTCAGTGGTTTCGATTTTGTGCTTCTTGAATATCCTCCAGTGCACATCTTGTTTTATCTGTGGGTATATTCATTTTTTGCTAGTTCCGGACATTCTGATATAATATGGTCGAAAGTTTCATCAAGACTGAAGAATGAGGTTCCTAGGCTTTGGTCCTCAGCTGCAATAATTAGGCTTTCTGTCTAAGTTTTTAGGCCGGTCCTCCTCAACCACTGATTTTTTTTTATTGGTTCACGTCTGCTTCTTTCGTTCTTATTATGCATTTTCCATGCAACGCCTTGTACTCCCAGTTATAATTTCATTTGGCCAAGTTTTTTTTTCTTTCTATTTTACTTTTTTGGTGCAGATGATATTCGCTCCCTAATTATGTTAGTAGTATTTCAGGTATATTAAAGTGTTTCTTGAACAGTGCAGCTTCTTTGTTGATTGAGTGGATTTGGTGTTTTACTATTTGTAGGAGAGAGTCATTGGTTTTGTAAGGTAGGCTTCCAATTCCGATTGTTGTAGTTTTTAGTTCAAATTGAATTATACCTCGGCCCCCTAAAGCTCTTGGTACGTACAGCCTATCTACATTTGATTTCGAGTGGTGTATCCTCATTTCGGTAAGCATTTTTCAGGTCTTGGCGTTCAATCTTTTAATATCATTCAACTTCTTTTTAATAATATTGAAGCTGTATGTTACTACGTGTATATCTAAGGTGCTAATAACCTTCATTGTATCGGTCCAATTTAGTTCGCTTTCTAGTATCAAACACACTATTCTATAATATTCTTTTCGGATCTTTTTATTCATAATTGAATGTTGTATTCCGTCTCCTTCATTAATTCCCAAGTATTTCTATTTACCATTTTGGTCTAGTTTCTTAATCTTGTTAATATCAAGGTCTAGATTCGTAGTTTACGTTACTTTATCGCCTTTGAAGTTGGCTTTGGCACATTTGTCGATTGCGAACTCAATCCTAATGTCTTTGTTGAAGGTTTTGACAATGGTGAGTTGATTTTTCTGCTGGTTTTCATCTTTGGCAAACGTTTTAAAATCTTCAATATAGAATAGGTGATTCAGTTTGCAATTCTTTGACTTATATCCCTAGCTACTGTTGTTCAGTAGGCAGCTGAGTAGCGTTAATGTCTGGCAGAAAGGTAGTGGTGGCAATGAATCTCCTTGGAAGATCCTATTTTCGATGTTGATTTGTCTCGATATTAATGACCCGTTTGTATGGTTTAGGTTTAGTGTTGTCTTCCAATTCTTCATGCTTTCCATTAAGAATTCGACTGTTGTGGGACATAATCTGTATATTTTTAGGCTCTTCTTTATCCATGAGTGTGGTACACTGTTGAATAGCAATGCCAATAATAATTATAACAATAACACATCAGTCATTTTGAATAGTAAATTTTAACTGAACAACACGCCTTTAAAATTAAAATATTAATTTGAAATATAATTTGCGGTAAGGAACAAATTAATATATTCTTTCATTATAGTTTTTTTTTTAATAGTAAGAATTTAAATAAATTATGATTTATAGTCAAATAGATTTAAATTAAAATCAGTTTTATATTTACGTTGACTTATATTTACGTTGACTTATATATTCCTGAAAATGAAATAAAACAAAATAAAAACACAATTACGATAAAAATTAAAATAATATCAATATTAAAATTATAAAAAATAAATAAGAAGAAAATAAATAATTACATAAAATTCATTAATATATATATATATATATATATATATATATATATATATATATATATATATATATATATATATATATATATATATTTATATGTAGGCGTGATTGCGTAGGTGGTATGCATACAATAATACATACTGAAAATATATGTATAGATCGACAGAGTCCTTAACAATAGGCTACATGAATAGTTAGATCGATTGATAGATATATTGTTCTTATCTAATTATCACAGTCTCGATATATTCTTGTGCGTTCTTGAAGATAACAATTAATGAACAGTTATTAGAGAGAGGCCAGTTAAACGCAAACATGATTCCAGTGTTACTTTATTATCAACATTATTGAATTGCTAGTCTACTGTCATCGTCTTTTGCCTAAAATAGGGGCAACAGAGAGCGCCCATCATTATAATTGTAATGGAAAAGAAGAAAACATGATGTCCTGAGAATCAGTGTAATAGGCAAGACGTCTGCGAATAGATTTGATGGAAAGGCATCGATTTTGTTTGATTGGCTCTGGAATAATTTTACACAAACATCCACGGCAAGAGGTAAAACCTTATTCTATATTTTCACGCCGACATTAACTATCTGGGCTTGGTCTAATCACTGGAATTCTTAACAATGTCCCCATTCTCTTATTATATGACAGCTTCAGACGGGAAAACCATTTCAGAGGATTCTGCAGAATTATTGACAGCCCAATTACAGAGTGCATTTAGCAGTTGATCGATTATAAATATTCTGAATCTATTGAAGCCATCCGTTCACTGCACCAATAGTTCTCTCTTTATTTCTGTTCTCCCTGACTGTCAATAACTAGATATCACGATACATAGCTGGTTTTGTGCCTGAAGCATTTACGTGGTACCAGGAGTCAAGTTCAGCTAAAAGTGTGGACTTTAAATGCTGATCTTCCAGACTGGTAAACAAAGTATAAAATGTCTCTCAACAGCAGTGCTTCTCAAACTATCTGGTGTAGTGGACCGGAAAATTTGTGTCACGTACCTGTAATATATAGTGGTACTATTAATATTATAAGGAAAACAATATATATTATGACTATAATAAAACTTGACTATTTTTTATCTTCCATTTATTTTGCAAAAAATACTTCAATATAAAAACATATACAAAGTAATAAAAAATAAACTTCAAATGATTCCTTAGCATGGCCTTGACAATGAAAGCATACCGGTAGCTAATGGTTTACGTACCGGCACCGGTCCGCGGATCGCCACTTTGAGTAGCACTGCTCTACAGTATTTCTTCTTGTGACTCTTAACTGTAAAGTCCGTTAATATTAGCAGTATAAACATGTGTGTATAAACATGTATGTATAAGGTAATACAATGCAATTCATGGCTGATTAGTTTGTTTTGTTTTACGGTATATCAACCCTAATGGGTAAAAACAGACAACACAAAAAATAAAAATACCTGAATTTTCATTTACTTCTACACATTTCATTTCTGAAGAAGCCGAAATAAAGCGAAACATATATACTATCCTATCTGTATTCCTACCAACGTAAACTTTAGTCCGATGAAATGTGTCACACTTTTACACACACACACACACACATATATATATATATATTAATGCATATTTGTGTAGTAACCTTCCCTTTAAAAATCTTTCGTCAAATATAATAATGCCGACAAGATTTTTATTACTGGTGATATTTTTTCAAAAAATATATTGCTGGTATTAAAACCTATTTTTACACTTTCATAGTGTTTTGACCCCAGTTTGAAGGTTAACTATTTGCCCATAGTTGGGACCCTAACAGGTGCTAACTACCCCGGGTTAGGATGAACTTGGGAATACCAGCAATTAAGAGGTGATTCCATGCTCATCAAAACCTTCTGATCAGAGGCCTGGCTGTCGGATGTAGTTTATCGTCTTACCCAGGATACCTGATTTGATTTGCAGAGGTGCAGTCGGCGTATTCTGAAGAACATGAAGTAGAGAGTAAACAAAACCTGGCTTCACAAGCCAGTGATCGTCGTTTCAATTCTCAATGTTTAACATCATTATTTGAAACCTTAATTCTTTGTTCTAATTAAATCCGGCGGCAAAGATTGAACTAGTTCCACAACGAATGGAAAGATTGCTGGGATCCTGTGCTGGCTATGGTAGTAATCGGGACGGTGTTATTTTTTGAAGATTTACCAGAAAATAAGGGAGGGGATAATGTTGATGAAGATAATGATAAGGATGATGGAAATGTTTTTGCAGATAATAGCATCACCGTTAAAGATATTTATCACAAAAAAGATGCCTTTTAGCAAAACAAGCCACCGACCAATTTTCTTTCTTTTGACATTTGCAAATTCAATGCCAGTACAAATTTATTCATTTTGTCTGCATTATATTCATTCCAGCGTTCATCTGTTTTTATTTACCCCGTTCTGAAACTTTTATTTACCCTGTTCTTAAGACTTTTAAAGAAGGGTAATATAAAAAAATGAATGAAAGGAAGGAACAATAACAGCAAAGCAATTTGAAAGAGAAATTTACAGTGAAAGAAAAAGAAAAATTCAAACAGATGCAAAAAAATACAGAAATATAATTGAAATAATGCAGTAGTAGGAAGTTAAACAGAAAGATTAGAAGAGAATGAAATAAAAAGATGAATGAATATTTGAATGCACTAATGGCAGAAACAATTATGTTATAAGAAAGGAACAGAGAAATAAATAGTTGAATGAAAAACACCAGTTGGAAGAAAAAATAAAAAAAAAGAATTCAAATGAAGGAAAGAAAAAGTGTTAATCGAAAAACTGAAAATATAAATTATTAATGAAAGAACAAAAATGTAGCAATAAAGAAAATAATGTTGAAAACGGGAAGAGAGTGAGAGAGAAAAGAAAACTAAGGAATAACTCAAAATCTGCCAAAAGACATGGCGTCGGAAAATAACAGCAAGCAGAAAATATTTGAATATATAACGAAAGGATTAAAAGCAAATGAAATAAATGAAAAAAGCCAAATAAATTAAACGGAAAGGAATAATACATTTTTTGCTTCTTAATAATCTTCTATCATATTTCGCGCCAAAGGGGCACTATTGCTTTTTTCTTGAATTTTTCTTCCACATAATTTCCTGGTATCCTTGACAAGATTTGCAACCATTTTGTGCCGTTGGATATCAAGCTATATTTCTCTACTTTTTATATATTACATTATTACTACTCGACTTTATGGAAATAGTGTCGCACGCGGTATACACTCACGAATTGGAAGATATATATCATTTTTATTTCCATTGCTTGACGTAAAAGTAAATTAACCTTTAAAAGTCTATTCCATCCCCAATGACATTCATTTAAATATCAATTCAAATTACACGCATAGTCTATTTAACAACGGGTATCTTAGAATTCATTTAACGGCTTAAAAATACAATTTACTTAATATAATGAAAGTTTCAACAATATTTTTCTCCTATATATTATGAGTTGAATATACATTAGTCGGAACAAACGTTCGTAGTGTTTTTCAATAACGTTTGAATATACAATTTTCTTTCACATGTTATGAAATTTATGACATATATACTTAATCTAAAAGGTGGCCTTTCAACGCAACTTTTTTAATTTGATAATTTGTGTATTGTGCGTTTTTAATATTTTTACGTTAAAATTGAAAATAGAGGAAACTTAGATGTAGTTTCTTCATTGCATGCACTTTTATTTCCGGAAAGAAAAAAAAACAGCAAACATGACATGTGCCGTTTATGGAGATGGTGCTATAGCTGAAAGTACTGTTCAAAAGTAACTCTTCATCTCCTATGAGCTGTATCGCTTCAAAACGTTGGTGATCATGGCTCTCCATAATTACCTGTTCTTTGTCGCTCATAATAAATTGTCTTTTTTATATTTATTTTGTGAAAAAAATTATTTTTTTTATATTTATTTTGTGACATTTTATTTTGTGTTAATAATAAAAAGTAACTCAAAAGGAATTCAATGTTAGATACAACAGTATTTAATTACAACCGCAAATAAATACTTAATAAGAATCAAGAAGTCAACCCAAAATAATTAACCATTTCAGTGAATATCTTTTTAGTAGAGCCGCTCGGCTTAACGTCCGGTAAATCTTAAATCAAAATCGAAATCATCGACGCACAATAATTCACACTAATTCGACTAGATAGTTCCACTCTATAGTCACCCAATAGTCTCTGCAGTCAGTAGCCTGACACAGATATTTGTACACCTTGCGGAAAACATTTTCATAAGCCCAGAATATTACGCTCGAACCTCTGTGTTGGTAGTTACTCATTTTCTTCCTATAAAACACAAAAGTTGGCCTTCTGCTGGAGGGAAATAGATGAAAGCACATATCTCTCAAGCTGTTGCAATGATCGTTTTTGGAAGGCTGTTTTCTAGACATCTAATCTTCCATTTAAGTTAGTTTGTTTTTCTTTCTAAATGACGTCTCCCCTTTTTGAGATGACTTCTCTGGTGTTTATTTCTCTTCAATTTGGGTTCAGTATTCAATTTGGGTTCAATCTTCAATTTGGGTTCAATCTTCAATTTGGGTTCAGTGTTCAATTTGGGTTTAATCTTCAAATGTTCCGTTGCTGTACATTTTCTTTTACTCTACATCCTGTGTTCACTAATTTCTGGTGGCGTGGTTACGTCAAACTTTTCCATCGGGTACCTCTATTCGAGTACCTCTTTTCGTAGACTTTCTAAATCAGTGAATCTCCGTTTTAACTGATTAAGGTGTCGCTTATGTTCCCACTTTTGTTCATTTTTCCAATTCGTTTTTTATCACACCGTCTTCCCAGAATGCTTTTCCACATTGGTACATTAAAAAACACTTTATCACCAAGTTTGAAATATTTATTTATATTATTTTGATTCCTTGATGTTCTCGCCTTCCGTTTTGGTAGAAATTTGGTTGTAATTTGGACTTAATCTTCCTGGAGAACATCAGTTCTGCCGGCGACATTCTAGACACGATGTTTGGGTTTGGCGTTATCTTGAAAACATTATTTTTTTTAAAGCGTTTCACCCCAAGCAAGGCGTGAAGCCACTAGCACGCAAAGGGTTACAGAGAGTTGGAGCGAGAGCAAATAGGAATGATAGAGGAAAGGATGAAGAGAAGGATAGGGGATCTGAAGACGTCGATTGACATTACATTTGAATAGAGATTATAGCTATCAGGGAAACAGGAAAAAGGGACGAGTTCCACAGGCGGAAAGTGCGAGACATGAAGCTATTGGAGTAGAAGAGACGGCTACATCTAACAGTTTCGATAGTGAAAGGGCGTGAGCGCGATGCCAGCCTAGATGTACACTTAAATTCATGATGTCTGGGAACCAGCAAAAGCAACTCATCGGAGCAGTTCATCTGTCTGAATCTTTTTAGTATCCTTTTTAAAAGTATCAAGAAATCGTTCAGCTTGTCCTTACTTCTTAGGTGATAAGGGGGTGTTGTAATGTGTTCTATTGCTAATGATTTGCAGAAAGCCTTACATTCACTAGATGGAATTATGTGCCGTTGTTTTTAACGAGTGTTAAATAACCCGAACCTTGCAAAAGCCTCGTATAAGAAACTTATAGTAACCGTGGTAGTTTTCTACATTTTAACATTTCTGGCCATTTACAGTAACTATTTATCAAAATTAGATAATATACACCGTTTAATGTTCCTATGAAATCCGTGTGTATTCTTGACCATGGAATGTCAGTTTTTGACCAAGACTGAAATTTAATAGGTAGTGACTTCGCAGCCAGAGCGCAACCATTGCATAATTTTACTAAATTTTCAACGTTTCGGCCAATACGTATAACATCTCACTAAGGATATGATGTTGAAATTCCTGGGTGTCTTACGTGAAACTCTTTTAGCATACGTTTTTGCAACGATGCCGGTATCACAATTCTTTCTGCGTACATAATTACATTGTCACATATTGAAAATAAATTGCTTCCAGTAATATTTTTTATTTTTTATTTAAATCTCATTTGTTTCTTCATTTCAATAATAAAGTCGTCTTTTTCTGCTTTAACTCTTATTTTCTCTAACGCTACGGGCAGTAATTTCACTGTATTATACAGGGTGTCCATAAAGTTTGTGTGCCCTTTAAAAAAATTATAACTTTATTTGTATCTGCGATCGAAATAATCTGTAAAAAAAATGTTATAAAATTTAATGTACCTAGTTTTAAGTGTAGCTAAAATAACTAATGTTATTTCAGGCATTACTATAAATCAGTTGGCAAATGTTTTCCGTGACCTGCAAAATCGTATTACCCTTTGTATTGCTAATGATGGAGGACATGTGGAAACTTAAATAAAATTTCAAAAAACATAGATTTACTTCTTTCTAATCCTTTTTACAAATTATTTCTATCGCAAATACAAATAAAGTTATACATTTTTTAAACTGCATACGAACTCTATGGACACCCTGTATAATACAGTTTTAATTCCATTTTCAGCCCTTACCGCTGCAATTGCTTTGTCCTCTAGTGGTTCACAGAATTTTTTTTTTTACTCATCTAGATAATCCGTCCGCGTAATTCAATATTTTGGATGGTAGAAACTCCATTTTATAATTGTAGTTTAATAGGACATTACCCCAGCGCTGCAGTCTATTTTCTGTAGGCGTGGGAACACGATTTTCTGATCTATAAATGGGCGACAATGAACGATGATCTGTCTGTAGTGAGAACTGTCTACGATAAATAAACTTGTAACACTATCTTGTAGTAAATATGATAGCCAATGCATCCTTTTCAATCTGGTTGTAGATTTTTTTTCAGCTGATATTAACGATCTCGAATCATAAGATTGGTTTAGTTGTACGGTCTTCATATTTGTGTTGTATCGCCGCTCTAATACCCGATTCACTTGCATCTGCTGCAACCAAATCTCTAATTCAGGGTCAAAATGAACTAGCGGCAAGTCCAACGTTAGGATGTTGTTGATCTCTTCGAAACTAGTTTGACATTTATCTGGTTAATCGCATTTAAGAACTTTCTTTATTAAGTTATTTATTCAAAGGCACTGTTAATTTATACATGTTTGGTATATACAAATTGTAGTAATTAGCTAACCCTAAAAATTCTTGTACCTTTGATATATTTGTTGGGGCGGGGGTGTCCCTTATTGCGCTCGACCTTGAAGGATCTGGTCATCTTCCGTTCGCGTTGATAATTTCTCCTCAGTATTTCCATCTATTCATAAATACTTCACATTTTTCTTCACCGATCTTAACACTGTAGTCTCTAATTCTTTCAAAACTTTTTTCACATCTCCCGTATGCTGGCTTCGAGTTTCACCTTTATAAGTACATCATCCATATATGCTTGTGCACAATCTAAACCAGCAAGCATTGTATCCATAATCGATATTTATTATATAAAAAATAATGGATAATTTTGGCACAGGGCCGAAGGAGAAGCGAGGAAAGGCTGGTCATCACTATCTTAGTCCTAGTTTATCACAAGCATATTCCTCCATTTACCACAAGAACGCATCCTTCACGATTCAATCATTTATATGCGACAATACCACATATATACAGGGGGCCTACAAGACACCGTAAGATATCAAAATTTCGTTAGGTCTCTATTTTTTAAATATTTTCTTACATTTTTTTTTTGATAAAAATATATAAAATTTAATAAAACATGAAATGAGGCGAGGAGGTGATTGACCCTGTAAACTAACAAAATACTGAAATAAAAGCAACTAAAACAAAACTGATGTTAGCAGGACCCATTCGCCATTCAAAGTAATAATTGCGGCCGCTGTATTCTGCCGATAGTCAGAATCAAGAAACATACTCACTAATTTAGAGGGAAGGGTAAAAATAAATGACGGAACGGGAAAATCAAATTTTGACCCCAGTCGAGATAAGGAAAAAAGAAAAAAGAACAAACTGAGGAAGTTGAGGATATCGACATGGATCATAACAAAAGAGAATGCCGGGAACAGGCCAGAAGCAACAATTATTCACATTAAGTAGGAAAACAAATCTAGCTTAACCAGGGGGAGGGATCACAGGAAATGCCCTCGTTGTGACCAGGTGGACTTAAAAAAGGAACTCAATGTTAGCCCCTTTCACACAAACCAAGCTCACTACTTTCACCCACCTTTTACTGAAATCGTTCGGTACCAAGCGCTTTCTGTCAGTTCTGATCTTCACCTTCAGCTTATGATGAAGGAATCTGACTAGACCCTGTTGACAATAGCGTTCGTATCGCAAGATTCCCTCTGTTCGTGACACATTATCGCACACGTATGCAAAATCAATGAACACAAATTTATCGAGAGAAATACGAGCCGTCAACTCGCCGTCATAGTTCGAGAAAGTGTGCACCAGTGGATAATGGTAAAAATCATGTGAAACCATTTCTTCTAAACCAAGGTCACACCGACTACATTCGGGCATATCCATCTAGCACCATCTGAAGAACCTGTCATTGAGAGAACATTTCGAATCATTCACCAGGTAAGCGAAAACTCAGGGTTACTGAGTTAATTCGCCGCTGGCGCCCAAAACCAGAAAGAGCGTAACTCAGCTACTTTCCGTTTTAAGTGATTAAAATGTCTTCTTTGGAAGGTCGTTTTCCAGACATGTAAACCTGTATTTAAGATAGTTTGATTTGTGCAGTAATTGAAAAAGTAAAATTAAGAATCTGGCTTGTTTGTTTTGTAGATGTCTTTGCTAGTAATTTAATGCAATTCGATTTGTATGAAAAAAGAGCATAATACAGCAAAAGAACAACTAATCAAAATTCCATGAATTTAAAGAATTTTTATTTTTTGGTCAGGCTTTTTGGTGTATAAAATGAACATTTTGCATGAGTTGCCTTTAGAAAAATGCCTTTTAGATTTATAAAAGAAGTGAGGTAAACGTTCAATCTTTATTCAGTACTTTTCAAAGAGAAAAATATCATTCATTTATATTTTACTTCGAATATATGCTGACATCTTTACTGGGTAAATAATTACATGTTCTTTTCTTAAATCTAATGCTTTTCAGATTATTTAGTTTCTCGTGGGAAATTCATACACTTGGATTTCTTCCAAAGCCCAGACAGAAAAAAAAAGCCTTCGATAAATTCAGTTTTGTTGTACTTGTCTATTGTTCAGTAACTGTCTATATTTCTGAGATGAGGTATTATGTACATTATTCGAACTACTCTCCTCAACTTTGTCGCCATATTTATTACAACGTTTCGGTCGTTGTACGCTCAGGTGGTTGGAATGTCGAACTGAAACCTTTTTTTCTCTCACGTGCCATGTTTTTAATGGATATCAGTTATCAGTTATCTCCTGTTAAGTTCCCTCTCCAAGTTCTCCACTGCCTTAACCGGGTATTGAACTCACACTGTTTGGGTTCTGTCACTGGATCTAACCAACGCCTTTGTGCCATGTGTCCTTAAAGACATCTGTGTATGAATTATTTGGTATTATAAACCTAATGCCTTCAGCAACCATTTTTACCAGTGCTCATAGTGCATTTTTTGTTATCATATCATGTTTTTACCAAAGCTCATGTTGCAATTTTTTGTTGTTATTATCGCTTTTCTCTGGCACTCCTTATTATTGGTTCCCATATTGAATTCATTTCTATGCTTGGTCTGCCCAGGAGATTTTTGGGGCCTAGCATATGTGCTGATTCCTTAAGTTTACGAATTTTCCAATGGCATTCTTTGTCTATGATCTCAACCTGAGCTCACAGAGGGCGGTGATCTCCCTTCTCTCTCAATATTATTGTCTATTGTTGTCTAATCTTTCCGAGTTGCCTTGATTAAACTCTGCATTTCTCTTAATGTTGACATATCTACAAAAAATAGACTTTAATGATGTTCTTATAATGAAAATTGTTATCACATTCACTATCCGAAGTTTTGAACAGAAGTAGAGTGTTATCCCTTGTTTTGTGTTTAAGATTGGGTTTCTGGTTCCTTCTAAAATCTACTTCAGATCTACACACCCAACTATGAAAATATAACTCCACACAGTTAACCTCTACCTTGCGTGCCTCTTGGAGCTTGCATTTGGGGAATATTAGAAAAAAATAGAAAATAGTGTATTTACTTATCCACAGTAAAAATAATGGATAATGCAAGCTAAAAATCTTCCGGCAACATTTCGGTTAGTAATATTCAAAAATGATGGCGTCACTTCCGACTTGTAAATAAAAAAATATTACATTACCAAAGATGACAATTAATGTAATAGGACTGGATCGATTGTGTCTTGATTAAGGGTTGAGTCTGGCGAAACGGAATGGCTCTTGCAGCGTGTCTCACTGGCAATGGTTCGAGATAATGCTTTCTCCGTCATTGCGGCTAGGAGAGGATAGCAAAAAAGAAAAGTGTTTATATTTACTTTGTTACACTTTTTTTCACTAAATAAAAGCTAGTTTTACTGAAAAAAATACACTATTAAGGCTTATTTGGTGTGAGGAACGTGAATCTATTCTCTGAAGAAACGATTCGAATTAAAACGTTTTTTTTTTCAAAAATCAAAGCAGCCGTGTAGAGAAATGCATGTAACTGCCATCAGTTTCTTGACAGATAGTTGCTGTTTAAGCCAACATTTTTTGCTAGCAATCAACAATATTTTTTTTTAAAAAACGCTAGTTGATTTTTATATTTATTTCGCAGGACGGAATCAGGTTACTTTAACAAGATTTTTTCACCCCCTATCTTGTTAGCCTTCTTGGCAATTTCTGTCTCTCTGCCCTCATTAATCTTCATTGCTATATGTCTATATGTGTGTATCTATATGTGTGTGTGTGTGTGTGTCTACATTTGTGTCTATCTGTCCGCATGCCTCTTCTTACTTGGCTGTTCTCAATCGTACTTATACAAATGTAAATTCTGAAACTGTTTAACCAAAACATGACCTTGCTCTCATTGCTTAATATCATTCAGTTTTAATCTATAGTTCAGTCTGTATTCTGCGACATTTAATGAAATTACATCTATCGAGAGACGCTTTGACTGGATAACTGTTATATCAAAACGTGTAAAAGTGCTATACTTTGATATCAAGAATGGAAAGCAATGTTGGAATAAAAGAGCTGGTTAAAATAAAAGAGAAAGATAGAAAATGTATTTGTTTTCGGAACAAAATTGAGGATGGCGATGTGCGAAAAAACGGACGGGTTGGAATAAACAGACATGTTGGGAAAAGTGAAAAATAAAATAAACGAGGATGTGGAATAACAATGGGTAATTTGAAGAAAGAAAATCAAAATTTAAATAGCTCGGCAGGCCTGTCTCGTACGGATGTGAAAGTTGTCAGTGTTCGGTAAAGGATGTCGACGAAGAAGGGTGTCGTATGATTATACAGAGTTTGTTTCTCTATTGTACATTTTTATTTATGAAGGGGGCAACCGACATTCGAAAAGGGAGAGAGAGAGTGTGTGTGTGTGTGTGTTGGAGGAGAGAAAAAAGCGGCGAAAGAGAGGGGAGAGAATGCGCAGCGAAGCCAACTGCTTTCTAAATAAATATGGTTAGATTATTAATAAGTATAAGCGTGTGGAAAAAATTGTGTTACGACGGAACTTTCTGGTGGAAAATAAATTATAAGATAGAGGATAAAAAATAAAAAAAATAAAATAAAAGAGAAACTAGCATTTCTATCCAAGAAGTCAAAAAATATGATTAAAACAGAAAAGATTAATAATGAATTACGGTCGTCTATCGAAAAAGAAAGCACAATTCAATAGCAAAATGAATCACTAAAAACAAACAGAAAAAAAAAGAATGCTGAACGAAGATACAGTACCAAACTGTGGTAAAAAATGCCGACCTTACATAGATAAGCGGAATAATTAATGGCAAACTAAGATTAAGAAACTTTAAAAAATAACCACAAAGAAATTACCGCTGAAATACGAGTATCTATCTAAAAGTTTCGCTTCCCAAAATCTAACCAAATGACCAAAGCTGTTATGTTGCAAGTCTCGTGATCTATAGGAAATTTTTCAGGTCCCAACGCTGCATCACACACTGAATGAACTACGGACATTTTTCTCAGCTTTCCTTTTCGTATTTTATTTAATCAGGAGACACGATAATAGTAGCATAGTTTCTTGGAGGAAGCAAGAGGGTGAGAAGGAGATAGAGAAGGCGGATGTCAAAAGGGCGACTACCGGCACATCACCACATGAACTTTCTCACTCTTCCATTGTTGGAATCATATTGTCTTTCGTTTGATTTAAAACTTAAAAAATCTATCACTGTCAGATTTCAGCGACCGAAGTTTCAGACCCCCAAGTTCTCATCAGTACGGCAATGTTTGTCATTTTTAACTTAACCTATGCATTCAGTAACACGTCAAAACATCTAAGAAATCTCTTGGGAAAGTATATATTTACCCCTCCCCCTTTTAGAAGAATCAATTTAAAAAAATTGCCAGGTAATGTAGATTAATTAAAACATCATCATTAAGTTAACCATTTCAATCGTAATGAGTTATATAGATTTCAAAAATATTTTTAATTCTACCTGTTGATGGGGGTTTATTATATATTTGTGTTTTACATGTAAAACACTGTGTTTTAAATGTAAAGAGAAGTACTTATTGAAGTTTTAATGAGTTCGTTAATATAAAAACAGGGAATCCTTATTGAACACCTAATATAAAAATACTAGAAATGTTGCAGTCCAAGCGTACTCAATGACACCTGGTAAAACAATGGGCCAATTAAGAAACTCGAAAGCAACCTGTTATGTTTTGCAATCACTCTGCGTAGTAGTAGTCGTAGTACAGTTCTCTGTATCCTGAATAGCAACCGGGGTTGATAGGCATATCCAACCTATATTCACCAGTTGTTCTCTATTTATACATGTCTATCTAATTTGCATACAATACTACACCTCCCTGAATCGGTGAGTTCTTATATCTCCTGTCTTTTTCTTTTACTATTTTTGCTTATTTTTATATTATGTTGCCCTTCATCTTGCCTTTTTTTTATCTCTTTAATGGTGATCCCTCTTTTTATTTTCACTTTCTTCCATTTCTTGTTCTGTTCCACTCATGTAACTTTCTGTCTCTTATTGATCTTGGTCTTCCATTTCTACGTCATCCAGTTCGTTTCTGCGTCTGAACTGATCTGCATGTGTCAGTATATTTTGTCTCTTCTTCTCAAGTATAGTCGTGTTGTGTCCTTTCTGCATCAAGAAATTTGCTTCTTCTGGATCAACCTTTATTCTTTCTATACCATAGCTTTCCTTTCGTTGAAAAGTATATAGTTATGGGGGAGCTCTGATGTGTCTTCCCATTAATACCGAAGGACTCAGTTTTCTTCCTGCATATGGAATGGATCTGTAATTGAGGAGCATTTTTGGTAAATACGCTTCTATGCTTTCATTAAGTGGTGAGAATGCTTTTAATCCCATTTTTACCGTTTGTACCATTCTTTCCGCAATGCCATTAGATTGTGGGTGATATGGTTATGCCTTGTATTGGATGCATCCAATCTGTTTTCACCACGAACATAAGTTCTCATCACCAAATTCCGGTGCATTGTCTGCGACTATTGTTTAGGGTAGAATATAGTTCTTAGTACTTGCTTTATTGTGTCGGCTTTTCTGTCTTTTACTCTGACAACCTCTGGCCATCCTGAATATGACTCGACTAATACTAAGTCCAATCCACTATCTGTGATATATGCGGTCCCTAACCCATAGCTCTACCTCCTTGGGCCATGAGTGAATTTTTGCTTGCTTGATTTTTTTTTTTATTTCCGCACATTTTGGGCCTCTATTAATGTATTCTTCTCCATCATTTGAATATCCCGGCCACCAGGCTTGTAACTTTAGTCTTCTTTGTGTTGCTGTTATGCCACAATGCATGTCATCATGTACTCCTTTTAATATGTCACTCCTCAGTATTTGTGGAGCTACAATTATATCCCCATTACATATTATGCCATTTTCTACGGTTGGTTTGTGCTTCGTTTCTTTAAAGTATCGCTCTGCTACAGTCGTTCCATATATTATTTTTTATTCTCTCTACTATTCTGCTTAATATTGGATCTTGCTTTGCTTTAATTTCAGTCTATATAGAGGAAGAACAGCCGTTTCTACGTAGTGTATTATTTTATCTTCAGTTTTTTTCCCGTTTTTAGTGTTTCATTCTTGAACTGTAATCTTGACAAAGTGTCTATGTGAGGGATAGTGATCCTTTTTACATATGCTATTTTATTGTCCATCTTAACATCTTTGACGATGTGACTTTTGGCAATTCTTTTCTCGGGTTAAATATGAATTCTAATGATTTGTGGTAAGATTTTAATAAGATTTTTTTTCCTATGAAAAAGTTTCCTGACCTCCATGCTCTGTACAATCGCTTGTGCTTCTTTTTCAATATTCGAGTAGATAGTTTCCGCCGACGTTAACCTTCTTAATATGTGTATGATTGGATGTTCTTCTTGTAATACAGCAGCAGAATCGCCTTTTCACTAGCGTCTGTGGTTAGCGTTACTTCTATTGTGGATCAAAAACTTTTATTATTTGTTTGCTCCTCAGTATTTTCTTTAGAGTTTCAAAAGCGATAGTCTGCTTTTGTGTCCAGTTAAATTCTTTTTTTTTTTTTTGCGTAACATTGCAAATGGCTCTATTATGCTGCTGTGTATTGGTATGTATTTACTATAAAAAATTTATTAGCTCCCACTCCAAAAGGATTCTAATTCTTTTTTATTTGTTGGAGCAGCTATTTATGTTATTTTCTTTGTTAGTCTATCGTCAAGTGATATGCCTTCTTTTCATATTTGATATCCTAAATAGGAGATCTTCTTACAGTCAAAATTACATTTGTTTTTGTTTATAGATATGCCTGCCTATTTTAATCTCACTAAAATTTGCTGTTTTATTTTTTTTCTTTAGTTCTTACCTCTACACACATATAGTCCTGGTATATTATTATATTTTTTATTTTTCCTAATAAGACTCCTTCAATTGCTTTTTTGAATAATATGACTCGAAGTCTTTACCATAAACGGTAGACGAGTCAGTCTTAGTAAGCCTATCGTGGTGTTTTCCTTGAATTTCTCGTCAATTTCTATTTGGTTGTATGCTGTCTTGAGATCAACTTTTTCAAAGTATTGCATTTGTGCTAACTCGTGGCTCACAGTTTCGATATTTGGCAAAGGAAAATAGTCTAAACATATCTGGTGATTTATTACTATCTTGTAATCACCACATATTCTTAAATCTCAATTAGGTTTCTTTATTGCTACTATCGGTGTCGTCCAATTGCTACCACCCTGAGTCACTCTTTCTAGTATGCCTTGTATCATGTTTTTGTTTTTAAATTTGGCTACTACCAAAGGTAGGATATGAATTGGAGCTTTTCTTGACTCTATATATTTTGGGTGATAATTTTCTTGTAGTCCGATACTTGTTTTATAGCCTTTCAATAATCCTTTTTTTTCTGCTTCCATTGAATTGATTAGTTTTCCTATATCTACTTTTAAAACATCAGTTCCTAGTAATCCGTGATCTTTTTCGCATTCGACAACTATAATGAGAATTATTTCCAAACGCTTGTTGACAAAATCGATACAAACTGATGCACACCCACCCCAAATAAATAAATAAATAAATAAGTAACAGATTTATAACATGTCTGCCATTGGTCACAAAACATTCTACAAAAAAAAAAAAGTAGCAATAACATGGAAAAAAACAATGATGTAAATCCTCAACCATAATT
This sequence comes from Acanthosepion lycidas, assembly GCA_963932145.1. Lineage (NCBI taxonomy): Eukaryota > Metazoa > Mollusca > Cephalopoda > Sepiida > Sepiidae > Acanthosepion > Acanthosepion lycidas. The sequence continues at coordinate 107,672,726 of OZ010589.1, read as the reverse complement.
TCATATGGATTAACTAAACTCAAAACTACAAACTAGTCTGTGCTGACAAAGTCCGCTTCAGATATATTTCTCCAAAAGCTGATATTTGGTTATTTGAACAGTTTGAAATATGGGTCAATCTGAAGAGGTATCAGCCCCTTTTAGTATAGAGCAAGGAAAAACGAATTTAGAAATCACTGGAAGAAATTCTGTAGTTTGCACAGAAAATAGTCGCTTTCATCTTACAAAATTCAAAATAAAAAGGATAAAAGACCGATAATTCATCAGAAATAATCAATTAGCTACATGATCGATTTAAAATAATTTTCTAATAATAAAATCTAACTAAACGTATTAGCCAATCAAAAGTTTACTCAAAGGCAGTACAATGAAATGTTGAAATGTTACTGGGTAAGGAAAATAGGAATCAACATAAAAATATTTAAACTACAAAACTATTTGATAATTTAAATAAAAACTTACGGCCACAATTTTGAAAGCAAGCGAAATAAGACAAGTCATGAATGAAAAATAGAAAAGAGCAGAAATGATTTTCAGAAAAAAAAAACAAAACAAAAAAAAACTAAAATTAAAGAATGAAAATTGTAAAAGAAATAACCTCATAGTAATGTGTGTGCGTTTATGTAGCGGCATATAAACCCCGCATGGGTCATTTAATGCCGAAAATTAATTTTCTTGGGAGTATTACTAATTTATTTTACAAAAATGTATTGCTGGTAATTTTTATTTTTCAAACACATATCACTGGTATTTTTTTATTATGAAAATGTATTGTTGATATTTTTTATTATGGAAATATATTTTTATACTTTCATTGCTTTTTGACCGCAATTTGGGTGTTAACCATTTGCACATAGATGGGACCCTAACACGTACTACCACCCGGGCTCAGGGTGGACCTGGGAACAACAACAAATAAAAGGTGGTTCCACGCTACGGAAACCCTCCTGATCTGGCTACATCCGGCCTTACTGACGGATGTACTTCATAGTTATTACCAAGACTACCATGAAAATGGTAATGGTACAGTTATCAGATTCCATACAGGAAACATTACTCGACATTCTTTGACCAAATATTATTGGAATTTACAATGCCTAGTATTTCAGCAACTTCGACTTCTCAAGTTCAGTAACTATTATAGCTCTTTCAAATATGGGCGGTAATTTCTTTCCAATTTTTTTTGTAGTGTATAAAGTTAAAAAGTTTATTACGTCATTATTTTCTTATCTAGTCATTATTATTTATATTTACATTATTCAGACTGTTATCCTCATCTTCATTGCCATATTCACAACGTTTCGGCCGTTTTACACTCCGGTCTTCTTCCGGTGAAAGGAATTTCGAATCGAACCCTTTTTTCATCCACCGGGGTAGATTATTCTAGTTCCAAGTGTCATGCCTCTTCCGGACGTCCTATTTATTTTCCACAACACTTTGGGTTTGGTCACTAGATCCAACCAACGGCACTGGGGCATGTGTCCTTGAGACCCAGTGGATAAAGGCATTGGTTAAATGGCTTCCGTCTCCAAGAGGACTGTGAATAATTTAAAAAAAGAGGAAAAGGTAGAGAGGAAAACTGGATCCGGAGGTCACAACATTAAGAGGGATTATCATTTCAACTTTACTTATAGCTAAAGTGATTAATTAGAAAAGATCCAACTCAATCCATAAGGCGTTCGGCACGGGAGAAGGAAGATTTACCTATGACAGTAAAAAGAGCAGTGAAAAAAGACTTGAAAATGAAATCGTACGTAAAACATTTGAGGCAACGTGTTACTATAGAACAGAAAGTTAGAATGTTAGAGCGGGCGAAGATCATCTTGAATAAGTTAGAAAATGACCCTAGAATTATATATATATATATATATATATATATATATATATATATATATATTTTAACGTTATTTCAATCCTTCATGAGCTTCCGATCCTTAGCTATGATTAATTAATTATGAACATGTCATTTTCGTTTATGATCGATTTCTTCACACTTCTTCTGTTAAGCTTAGAGAGTAATTATATATTCTTATTGGTCAAAGTAGATACCAATAGTGTTATGAAAATCTCGGAGAACTCCAATAAGATATCTTTAATCATTTCTAAGATACAATGATTCAAAGCTTAATCTAACAATTAGACACTTTTACTGACACACGGTATATGAATATTACGTTTCTTTTAATATGCTCCGTGTGTTTGGAATGATATGGAAGTTAGAATGCTTGCCTCCGTTGGTAGTTGCATAATTAAAAGAAAAAAAAAACTTATTGTTCCAAGGAATGATTTATTTTATGGAGATTTTGCCAGTCTAGGTCATTGAGTAAAAACAGTGCAAAGAAGCTAGAAACGCTGAAGAATTCAAATCAAGTAAAACAAACCGAGTTGATAATGTTTACAACGACATAGACAATTGAGGCGTAAAAAAAAATAATTTTTGTTTTTTACTCTATAAATTGGCTTTTTTTTTGGTCGGATCATATTTTTTCATTGGAGCAGAGATGTCCAGACAGGATGGAGTTGTGCTGCATCTATCTTATTGAAGACTTTGAAGGGAAACTTGGAGAAAAAGCATAAACTTTCAGTGGGCAGAGGTGTAAATAGAACAAGAATATTGAGGAAAGAGCAGAAGTGTTTAGATGTTTGACTTTGAGGTGATCCATGGGTAAAAGCCTCTACTAGTCTGAAATTTCATGAAAGTTTAAGTGAATATGAAACAATAACGACGACGAAAGAAAAAAGGGAAATGAGTAAGAGAAAAACGTGTAAGGTGGAGAGCTGAGATGAAGCGAACGAAAAGAAAACCCCATTTCGAAGGAGGAGAATTAAAAAAAATAAAACGAATAG
>OZ010589.1:107617379-107664879 GCA_963932145.1 Acanthosepion lycidas | reverse complement strand
ACTGACACAGTTAACCAGACTGAGATAGCTAGCTAGCTACCTAGATCGATAGAGAGATAGTTAGATAGACAAACTGACATATGTTATAACGATGGAACCTTAAAGTGGTCTGTTTTTCTTTAAATTATATATATATATGTGTGTGTGTGTGTGTGTGTGTATCGGTTGTGAGGAATACGTCAAATATCATATTGGAATTCCAAATGCATTTAAAGGAGTTTAATCTGATCAGTAAATCAGCTTTTATAGCCCCAACCCCCCGCACATTTGATTTGGAAAAACAGAAAAATTTGGCAGTGTGTCTCATGGCCAAAATCTTCGTTTTCCACAGATGCAAGGGGTCGTAGAAAAGCGGGCCTTACTTTATATACTGGTAGAAGATAATCATCACGCCGCCATTTTCATTCTTCCACTACTTAAAATTTGTTCTGAAAGCAATTCGTGGATAATGAACATCAAGTAACACAATCAAAACTGAAAACGTCTTTGTTTTTAAAGGAGAAATATGATTAAACATTCATTTAAAGAGTAAATACTAAAGTCATTGATAAAGAAAGCGAATAGATAGGAGCAACTGAAGTCGTAATAGTTCGCTCTTTAACTGTAAAAGGATATTCAAAATAAACACTTTTCTATTTGCCTTTGTCTTATTTTCTTTTTTTTGCGTTCTGTTTATATTTCTCTGAGATGATATAATTCCTCTTAACCCATTAACTACCAATTTTTTTAATGCGCATTTTCGAACCAGACAGGTGTCTTAGGAGTTTATTTATTCCTTATGTTTAATTTCAGTAGTTACCATTGTTGTTTTTATAGAAACGAGAACATCAAATATATAAGTGTATAAAACATCAAAAAATAATATTGATTATAAATAATAAAATATACTTTTCAAAATAGTCATTATTTTTCTACTCGTGAAATGTAAAATTATGACAGAAAGTGTCTTCTTACGGCTAATAATAACAACTTTAAAGGCTAAGTGTTGTAAAATATACCTCTGCAAATGCAATGTATATAAGCAATTCAATGTAAATACAAGGAATAACATGTAGTGAGTTTAATTTTAATAGATCCCCAAATAGGGCTCATGGCAGGCAAAGGGTTAAAAAGAATGTAAACTTTTAAACGATTCTCTCAGTTGATCCCACAACGTTTGCACCTGTATGTATAGTAATTTTCTATGTTTACAGTTGATTTGACACAAGGCTGAAAGTACAGGGCATCCAGTGAGGATCGAACTCGCTACCCAGTCGTAATTGATCTCGCGATGCTAGCTTGCTAACCATTACACGACGTCAATCTACCCTTGTATGTATGAGCATAAACAATAATATATTTATGTGTGCGTGCAAGAATGAATTTTCGTTTATTTGTAATAACATAATTTTTTTAATCTTAAAAAGAACCTACAAACTGTCGATAACATTTTAGTTTAGTCACGACAAACAAAATGGTGACAGCTTGTTAGTATATTCACTATTTTCTCGTGTCTTTCAGCAATTCCAATGCGATGTTATTTCCCCCTATTGACATATGTGCTACGCTTATCTAATTAATCGGCATAAGGTGTCAACAAAGCCCAAAGAAAATACCTGTCCTAACCAATTTAAAATAGAAAACACTGCCACTAAGTGAAAGCCGCAATAAATAAATAAATAAAAATAAATTGACCAAATGCATATAAATATCTAAAGAATTAGTGATAGTTTAGTTATTGGCCTTTTATGATTTAGTCTGTCGAGAGAAAAATGAAAGGCAAAGAAGACAAGGGCATGAGTAATGTTGACCACAACAGAATGAAAGATGGAGGAAATATGAAAGATGGTTGACGGACGAAAGCGAGCAAATTCAAAGCAGGGAAATAGTCGAAAATGTTGACTTAATGAGACTTAGAGTTTAAAATAAACTTTACATTTCTGTTAATCCCATATAAATTCATCATCACCTCCTGACTCGTTGCTTCCATCCATCTCTGTTAGACATTGCTGTCAGTAGGTCATTCAGATGTCATTCAGAGTCATCTACAAGTTAGTCAATGTAAGTGTGATGAGGTCTTCCAACATATCTTTTGACACGTTACGGGTTACATAGGAGAGTGTCGATCACAAGTTTTGACTTCTCCAGGAGCAACCAGCTAGCTGAAGCCTTCTCTCTCTCTTAACGAAACTGAGTTAGGAGGAAGCTGTCCATGCAGGCGGTTCTTTGTTAGGTGTTTCTTCCAGATGAATAAAATGAATTACTAGTAGAAATTTCATAGGGAATAATAATTAAAATAAGAAAAAAGTTAGATACACATTTTCTTCATCATGTACAAGGACGAAGAGCTACTAGGGGTAGAAGGTTTGAGAATAAGAAACAGTCTATGGGCATATGTGGATTAACCCTAGACTTGAATAGGGTAAGAGTGTAGTGATCAGGAAGGGCATCCGCTTGGGAGACGTTTCCATAAAGCAGCAGTTCGTGAGAAGGTGCTCGAGTGGAAGTTACATGTCATCAATGGAATACGAAGAGAATGCCAGCGGTTCGCGACAATGTGCGTGTAAGGTGTGTAGTTCATCTGAACACTTTTTTTATAGAAATAGTTATAGAGCAGCTCGAGGCTTGTGACGTTTGGCCTGTGGGAAAGGGCTTGTAGGGTGGGAAATTATTCATTATCCACAAGGACGCGGAGATTTCTTTTCAAATCGAGAAAGACTGAAACTTCGTATTGTAGATTTGAATAGATATGATTGAAATATTTTTGCTTGACATCATATCGTATAAAATACTTGCAAGCTCTTCGAAGACAATCAAATGCTTTCACGACATTCATCAATATCACATTCAGATACATTGTCAGAGTAAGGATAACAATTCCTCTCAGTCGTTTCAAAAATGGTTAAGAATCCTTTCACAAAGTGGGCGATCATGTCTCTCTACAACATCTTATTATTTGTAGCAATGTTTTTTTTTTTATTATCTCTACCCATCTCTGCTCCGCCATTCATTTATACAAACTCACTCGGTAGGTTACTCGCTGTTTCACCCTAACACTCCCGCGTTCATATTGAAGTGTACATCAAATTTTCCATGAATAATTCGTCATTAAGCGTCCCAGAATTTTCAACTATTTCTTTCAGATTTTAAGGATAAGGGACCTTCTTGTGGCCAATTGAGGTTAGATTCAAGGTACCTCCACGAAAACGCTAAGAAATCAGCATACCCTGATGAAAATATGCTTCAAACGTAATGAAAATATTGTTTTTGCATGAAAATCTTTATGTTACTATTAAGAAGGATCAAAGGATTTTTTGAACATGTAATTAATTTTTTTTACTTCTTTTTAGAACATTCAAAATTTTGATTAAAATCTTGTTTTTTCTTGCATCAGTGGTTGTACTAACTTTTAGCATAGCAAATGTTAGCTTCGTTTTGCGGTGACAGACATATTAATTTGGAAATTCTGGCAAAAATCAAATAATCGTAACATTTTATTGACATTTTCAGGACTTATATATTAATGCAATTTTTTGATGAGAAAATATTAGTAATTTTTTTTTACATTTGTTTCAGTCCCTTACCTAATTTTATGAAAACGAGAAATTCAAATCTTTTAAAGAAATTCAACAAGATAATTTTTAGAGACTATATTAATTAAAAGCAGAATTCTTTGAAGAATTTAAATCACCGAATTTTGGTTGCAAAATCGGACACGGTCTTTCCGAAAATCTGATCTGAAGCGGAAAATAAAAAACGCAATAAAACTAAAACACTATTGAATTAGAGAAACTTTTAATTGCTTTTATGAATAATATATATTAAAGACAATAGAAAAATAAATTTCGATGAAAAATGATTCTTTAAAAGATTTGTTTTCATATTTTTACAATTTTAAATCGAAGTTTTTAAATCTTTTAAAATTCCTATTTGAATGTGATAATTCTAAGAAAATATTACTATTATGTAAAAGTATATTTATTAGTCATATATTGTAAACTTATAATCTATCAACTACGAATACTTAAAAAAATCAATTTATTTTTGTATATGTGATTACGTGCAGAATTTCTGAAGTATGGATATACAAACCGAAAAAAAAACAAACTAGCATTTAAAGGCCATTTGTTGTAAGGGTTGACTCCCTTTACGGCTAAACTTTTTATCACCTGTTCCACCATACCTAACTATGAACACGTTCGAGTGTAGGAGGAATAAAAAAAGACTACAAAATATGTAGATTAATAGGCCGGTTAATGGAATCTGACAAATAAAAAGACTACAAAATTATAATAATGTTGGCACTTATGATTGATGATATTTATTGTTTATTAGCATTTTGACTAAATTCAAACACGAAGAGAAAAAAATATTTTCAGTATTTTCGGACATGTCTGTGATCTTTTTCAACGAGACAATGAATAAATAAAGTGGGACTCACTATTCCAGGTAATGTTTTTGGTGTTGATTAGACAATCTTCTGTGGAAACTAAATTATCTGAATAAACCCAAATCCATCTTTAATCATTTAATGTGTGATTTTATCTTTCTTGCCGACTGTTAAATGATGACGTTAAAAGCACGCATCTGATGTCATCAATGCTATTGAACTCTTGGTTGAAGTGTACAGGGACATTCCTGTTGTTGTCTTTGATGTTTTTTTCGCCATATTTTCCTTTTTGCATTTATGGCAGAAAAGTAAATATATGAGTATGAAAGGTCGGTGGTTTGAATATTGTGTGAGTGTCCGGATGAGGGTAAAATTGCTATCATTGAGGAAATGTTTTCAGACTTGGCATAGGGGTTTATTGCATGTGATATTCCCCTTGGTGAGGTGGTGAGTTATGCATGCTAGATACTGGAGTGTGTATATTTTTGGGGGATATATGTTATATATATATATATATATATATATATATATATATATATATATATATATATATATATATATATATCATTGATGTGAAAATTTCTCCGATTTAACCAGTAGAGAAGACAATATTTATGAATAAATATGACAATAGGAAAACTAGTAACTCACTCAGAAGGAAAATTCTAGAGAGTGCCGCCATAGAAAATTACCCAAATATTAATCTATGGCCAGGTTTTTTCCCCACTTCACCTTTCTTAACAAAATTACTGCTCTCACAAACAAATGTACAAAACAGATTCATAAAATCAAATGAAAATGGTTGAATGCATCAACATAGATATACTGACAATATTCTCCACACGTGACAAATACTGAGGTTATTTTCAGTTAACAATATGAAAATAGCGTTTCTCTACATTCCAGTTGCTAGGAAGATTCTGTTTTTTTGTTTTTATTAGTTACCTTGTTCAATTAAAATCATTTCCTATTTTGCTTTGATAAAGTCCACATTGGACGAAATGCGTCAGCAATTACTAGTTTTCCTATTGTCATTTTTATTCATAAATATATATCATTGTTATTATTATTATCATTGTCATTATTTCATTTGATTTCTATTGTATAAATATTTCATTCTGGGTCTCAAGCAGAAACGTAAAGTGAGAAATGAGTTTCTAACATTTTACGCTGATCGTTTCTATGAAAAATAAAAACAAAGATCACAAAATATTTTCATAAATAAAGCTCATCGTAGTGAATGAAGACGGGATATACCTAGACATAGTGGTCAAGAACATTTAACACCTGCAGATTAAACGTTCAAGTTCGGATTTCCCTGTAGGTTACCCGGATAGATATAGACCTGATTAAGGCCGGAAAGAACAGTGTTCGAAAAGTCATAACAACAACAAAAAAGACGAGGAAATTAGTCCTGCATGTAAATAGTGTAAAGAATAATTTACTATAATATATATATATATATATATATATATATATATATATATATATATATATATATATATATAATTATTTTAAGATGGAGTTGTCTGTGAAGGAACAAAATGAAATAAAAAGATAAGAGGAAAAACTAGTCGATATATATATATATATATATATATATATATATATATATATATATATATATATATATACAAATGAGAGAAAGAACAGATGGAGTAGAATTGAACTGTTCGTAGCATTTACTTTAAAAAAGTGCTCAATACAAAGCAGAGCTATATATTATTATTATTATATATTTATTATAAGAGATTATAATAAAATCATGACCCCCCAATTGTCTACGAAGTCTGTCTATGTTTCAGTTTATCATGGCATGAAAAAATAAGCCCCCACCTCCACTCTCTGAGCTTACTTTCCTATTTAGCATAGATCTGACATTTAATTGGTTAATCAAGAGATACCCACAAGTTTATTTTTTAATTCCGACCTAATGTTCCCAAATTTTATATTTCGGAAAAGAGGTAACACTTTGTTTTTAAATTTCATTAAAATTACTTAATAATAGTTACTTACCATCTGCTGAAGAAGTACAATCAAAGTATTGAAAAAGGAAAGCCTTTGTGTAGCGATTTCAAGATGTTTTTATTATAATCTATGATAATAATAATAATAATAAAAATACTATATATATATATATATATATATATATATATATATATATATATATATATTTAAACATTATTTTAGGATATTACATCAAAACCATGTTAAAATCGTTACACAATTTCAGTTGTATTTTGATGTGCATTGAATGGCGACTGCAATTGTATAGCGAGTTTGACATGTTTTCCAAGTAATATCCTAAAATAAAGAATATTAATGCCCTACCTTGTATTAAGCACACTTTTTAATTAAATGTTACTCTATTCTAATCTTACCTTGATACACACACACACACACACACACACACATATATATATATATATATATATATATATATATATATATATATATATATATATATATATATATAAATCATTAATCTTACATGAATTACAGCCTACAGAGAAACGGAAGTGGTATCGGGGATCTGTTTTGTAGAATCAATATATTACTCTTAGAAAGTTCCATAGAGAAATGGTTAAGCACAGGTCTTTCAGATCAAAGCTCATGAGATGAGTTTAATTCTTATTGTGTAATTCCTACTTGCGCTGGTCTCAGATAAGATTAATAGATAACAATCAACCACCGTGGAACATATGCAGCAGAATAGTCACGCTTATGACATTGTTATTTTAATAAATTCGATCTTACCTGGGTATCCCTCACACTGCATTAAGCCAAGCTTAATAAATATCTCTATATAATAAGATTCAGTGGGTAATATTAATTCATTCACATAAACACATAGAAATACATAGAGGCACACATGCATAGCATATATATATACAGAGCGCGCATAAGTATTCGACCGTAGAATTTTCAATATGATAAAATTCTAATAACTGCCAGTATTTAAGTAGATGTTTCGCATCATGTTTTCCACAGATGAAAAACCGGCCTTTTGAAGACAAATTCATCTCATCAGATTAGGATCTTATTCTCGCTTGAAATTGCCAGATTATTTTTGTGTCCACCAAGAATCTGTCACCCAGAGAGAAAATCGATCTCGATGCCATAAAGTTTTCAAGCTTCTATATTAAGATGTCACTGGTGGATTACAGTGGAGAGCGTCAGTGAGAGCAAATCCATTTCTGAATTCTGTTATGTTATATATAAAACCGTCATTCAAACTCTTCCAATCACTTCCAGTTCCTCTAGCCTTTTTTTCGAACGATCTTCTTCGTAACTATTCCCGGTACATCAATAACAATTGACACTATTGTCTTCTATAGTTTACCGGAAGAGCGATATCTCCTTTCTGACAGGATCTCATTCATTTGCTTACGGCTACGAAATCAAGATTGGGGGGTCTGTTTGAAGCCCAAACTCCCAGAGTATTTTATGAGTTTTGTTTTCTTTCACACCCACTTTGAGGTTTACCGGAACAGCGATATCTTCTCTCTGACATGTTCACATTATTTTTCTTACGGCTACCACATCAAGATTTGGAGATCAGTTTGAAGAGCAAACTCCAAGAGAAATTTGTTTCGTTTTCTTTCACATCCACTTTAAGGTTTACCTGAAAAGCGATATCTCCTCTCTGAATCGTTTTCATTCATTTGCTTACGGCTACCACATCAAGATTGGGAGATCCGTTTGAAGCTCAAATTCCCTGAGAATCTTATCTGTTTTCTTTTCTTTTATATCCACTTTGAGGTTTACTTGAACAGCAATATCGCTTCTCTGACACATTCTCATTCTTTTGGAAACGGCTACCACATCAACTTTGGGGGATCCGTTTGAACCTGAAACTCCCGAGAATATTATGTTTTGTTTTCTTTCAAATCCCCTTTGAGGTTTACAGGAAGAGCGATATCTGCTCTCTTTTACGTTCTGAATCTTAGGTTTACGGCTACCACATCAAGATTGGGGTATTCGTTTGAAGCTCAAACTCCCAGAGAATATTATGTGTTTTATTTTGTTTTCTCCTTCACTTTGAGGTTTACCTGAACAGCGATATCTCATCTCTGATACGTTTTCATTCCTTTGCTTACGGCTACCACAACCCGATTGGGGAATCCGTTTGAAGCTCAAAATCCCAAAGAATTTAATGAGTTTTTTCTTTTGGAAAAAAATATTTTGCACATAAATCCTTGGTATGTATGCTCAAAATTCAGCTGCATTTTTCATCTCCTTTTATCTTGTTTCTGTGCCAATTTGCTGCAGTTTGCTGATTTTGCAGTTCAGTTTTTCATCTTTATTTCCGTTTTTTTTCTGTATTTCATCAATCCTAGTCTTCATTTAATTTTTAGATATTTATTTTGTTTGTATTAATAGTAATCCGAACTTTAGATGGTTACGAGCTCACCTTACGATCATCGAAGTTAAGCATTGTTGAACCTGATCAATACCTAGATGGTTGATCACTTGGGAATATCAGATGATGTGACGTTCAGTGTTCGTGTCGTGTAATGAATAATATGTCGGAATTTTTAATCGGAGAGCCGACTTCCAATTCCAGTTGATTTCATTATATACGCTTACACGTAAATATTTTTGGCCACGTCTTTTCCCGGGTTTAGTATTAAGATTGTATCAATAAAACCATTATTACCTCAAAAAACATAAAATAAATAAAATTTCGCAGAAATAAACGTATTAATTTGTCGCTAAACTAATAACAACCAAACGTCTTTTAAAATTTATTTTAGTTGTTTTGATTATAAATATATCCGTAAGATAATGACGATAGAAAAAAGTTAAATCAATATATTGCTATATATCTTTTACTATCTTACATGTTAATAGGGTCTCCTGGACATTCAATAACTACCTTCAGTTTTATGTTCATCGGTGTTAACATCTTTACATTTAACACTCGAGGTAATTTTACTTGGTAATATTTATATAAACTTTTGAATTTTCTTTCTTCCAAGTATTTTGTCAAAGTTCTTCTTATTATTATATCTCATATGCAGCGCAAAGTTGTTGCGACTCAGTCCAAGGTATTTATTTATTCGTGACGTTGTATTTTTCATCTTTTAGAGTTATATATTGAAAGGTTCATGGTTGTTTAAGTAAATTCCATTATTTGTACATAAATTTCTTTTCAAACTCATATATATAATTGTTGAAACTTGACTAATGCATGGAATAATAATGCAACACAAAATGTACTTAGAACAAAATGTATTGAAACAAGAAAGTGTACACAATATTTACATATAGTCTGTTGTATATTCCTGGAAAGACCGTTCCTGGAGAATGTGTTGACTGAGTCGCAGTCGGACAGAGTCTCTGGTTGAATCTCTTGATTCCTGTATTTATCAATCCGCCCACGAGGATCGAATGTGGCACAAGGCCGTTTTAATGTGGGTATCCCCGAGCCCGTAGGCTCGGCCAAAAATATGGCCTTTCTGAACCCGCCTAGACAGGTTCAGTCCCTGTCAACCTCCCCGGACGAAACCTTGCCCTTCGGCAAAGCCTCGTCCGGGTTCCCCTCTGCTAATGCAGAGAGTTTGACAGTCGCCGAGAGAATCTCTTGATTCCTCCCCTCTCTTCCCGGTACCAACCATATTTATATGGTCGGTACTCCACTATGCAAATTAGGTGGATCCTACCACAACAATAATCCTGTACTAATATCTATCGTCATATTTTTAATGTTTACATCTTACCAGAACTTGGCAATTTTCTTGGCGATGAACTGGTAGAAGTGGTTTTTAAAGGTATCCAGATAATTACTGAAGTTCTTCCCATTAAGAGGATATTGTAGGGATCGAAATAAGAGATACATCGAAGTTGCAAGGTCAATCGAATACTGCAGACATCCCAACTAAGCTGCATAAATTTCTCTTGGAATTGCAAATAGAAGTGAGGTCTTGCATTGTCCCCATGGAAAATGGCATTCTTCTGATAGGCCATTCCCGTGTGCTTTTCACCGTTCATTAATCAGTTCAAATCGGAAATAGTCTGAATTCATCACGTGATTTTGCAGAAAGACTACGTGATGCACAATGCATCATGTTATCAAACCGGATGCAAAGCAATATTTCTTTGAATGCAGAATATCTTGTGCAATGGTTAACAGAGGTTAGTTTCGTTGTTCTCAGATCCTTTTACGCTCCACATTGTTGTAAACAATCAATTTTTCATCACCTGTAATCATTCTTTTCAAAAAATGAGTGACTTTGTTGCGTTTTAAATCTAGAATATTCAGAAGTAAATATGGTCAACTAAATATTATCCGACCTGTTCGATCGTTGTCTACATTCCAGAGTCAAATTTCTAGTTCTGAATCTAGTGAATCACTCAGCAAACACAGTTCTAGAACTCTATCTGTTTGTACGGCATTTACTTCCATTTCAGATATGAAAGATAATCAATGCAATAAATCAATCTAAAAAATGAATTCCATTTTTTCTCCTTTTTCACTTTCAATGCTAAAATATGCAAAATTCCCTATTCACACACAAATCGTTAGGAAAATACGTGTTGGAAAATCCCCTTTAAAACATGAGCTCATGAGACATCATTTTCAGTCACGTATAAAACAAAACCACGTGTCCATTGTCACCTACTGGAAAATAATTTTTGTTCCAACCTATAAGGTTGGTGCAAAAATAATGACGTAATAATGTCGTTTTTTGACGTATTAACATCAAAAAACGACATTATTACGTCATTATTTCGATTCTACCAAATACACAATATACACAATAAATGCAAAAAAAAAAATTCAAAAATTACAGAAGCTTTTTTTTAAATTTGCTAATGAAAGGGGGTGTGGGTTGAGGCTGGTCACCGTTAACTATCTTATACCTAGCTAATCCGATTAACGACCCATTCATTCATTAGAAATAAAAGATATACCAAAAGAGAACATTTTTCGCCGTTTACTCGTTCATACATCACAATACCCCATACTCAAAGGGAACCTGCAAAATAAACACCATGATTTAAAAATTTCTTATGTACAAACTTCCTACGTATAAATTTCGTATAATATAGATATATAAATATCTGAAGATGATATTAAATGAAGTGGGGTGGAATCTGAATCCCAATTACAAACAAAATATAACGAATGTAAATGAGAATATAACAGAAGTTATTAGGATCCGTCCACCCGATAAAATTAAGAGTTGTCGCTGTATTCTATCATCAGACAGAACCAAGAAGCTAACTCTCTAACGTAATGGGAAGGATAAAATAAATGTGGGTGTGGGGAAATCAAAGACTGAACCAGTGTAGATGAAAGAAGAGGGCCAAATACAAACTGGGGTGGTTGGGAATCTCAACTGGGATCATAACGAAGTAAAGAGCCGGGCACAGGCCGGAAACGACACTCACTCACATTAACTAGGTGCATAAAAGAGAGTCTTAAACAGAGGAGGGTTCATAGGGAAAAAAAGAACTCAAGGATAGCCCCTTTCACACGAACCAAGCTCGCTACTTTCACCCACCTTTAATTGAAATCTGTCGACACCAAACGTTTTCTATCAGTTCTAATCTTCACTTTCAGCTGATGCTGAAATAATCGGATCAGAGTCTAATGAAAATACCGTTCATGTCGCAAGATTCCCTACTTTCTAGATCACCAGTCTCGCCATGGGTAGCAACGTTAGAAACACCATTCGTTTCACCCCAGAGTACGGAGGCGACACATTGTGGCACGCGTATACGAGATCGATAAGCACAAGTTGATCGGGAGCAATATGAGACGTCAGCTCGCTAACATAGTCCCAGAAAGGGCGTACTTGTGGACAATGGTAAAAGGAGTGCAAAGCCGTTTCTTTTAAGCCAAGGTCACACCGGTAACAGTCGGTCAAATCCTCCCAGCCCTATATGAAGACCATGTCCTTTGAGAGATAGCACGTTTCGGACCAATCGCCAGGTAAGCAAAATCTCTAGGTTACTGAGGCAATTCGCTGCTGTCTCCCAAGACCAGAAAGAAGGCATCTCGGCCAGAGACAAGCCGAGTCACTCACAGAGACGGCCCTTCGCGACCCCACAACTACACAAAATTACGATACAAGAACTTTCGAGGCTGTGAAAGGTCACTGGATCGATGAAAAACCCTCAAGGTTGCTCGACACTCATTGAAGAAAGTCAACCATTTCTCCGGACCTACGACGGCACTATACTCAGAAAATGAGAGGAGTGTTAGCAAGGCTAGAGAAGGTGTCCTTAACACTCCACACCAAAATCGAATCCTATGTCAAAATGCAGCGTAGGAAATCCAACCTCGAGGCGTGTCAACGACTCACCAAGTGTCGCAATCTCAGCCCTCCCCAACTCATGACACAGACGCAGGACACAGGCTTCTTTACGAACCTTCTACTTGTTCCCACCCCACAGGAGGGTGTAAAACAAGCATTCAATCGCCTTCAAGTAGGAAGTACAGCCAACCGGTAAAGGACGAGAGGAAAGTCCTTAGTGGTACACGCCTCAGCTCTACCCTTCAAGGTCAACCACCTTCGGAACCAAGTCCGGACCGACGCTCCGACCTTAGCATATACTTCTGACCATTTTTTCTCCAGCTAGAGGTCGGTTTCAAACCACACACCAAAAGGCGGACAGGACCGTCCTTCAGCCAAAAGGGTCCGGAAAAAGACTCACTTCCAGGCTCGTAACCGGAAGCCGTAACACTTCTTACAGTTAATCATGGCTCCTGTGACTTTTTCTTACCGTTCAAGCGCCTTCTCTACCGCCTAAATATTACTGCGGCACGATACGAAAATGGATACGTCATCGGCGTACGCAGAAATACTGGCTCGAGCACCACCAGAAACAACGACTCCACGTTGGGCGTGACGGCTCGCACCATCCCTTAGCCGGCGAAGTAGAGGCACTAATGCCAAAGCGTAAAGTAAGGGGCGACAGCGGGCAACCCTAATGAACCGACCGAGACAACGAAAAAGCTCGCGACCGCTTTCCGTTCACCTGCACCACACCACTGACGGAGTGATACAACAGCAGAAGTCGGGTTCGAATCGGTCGGCCTACAGAACAGCAGCCAGGTATTGATGGTTGGCCCTATCAAATGCCTTGGACTGATCCAAAGCCTGCCCGTCGTCTTTTACTTCCTCTAGGATCGTGCGGATCAGATGCAGGTTGCTCTGAATTGTTCGGTCTTTCATAGCACAATTCGGATTGGGACCCAACAGACTCTCAGCAATTGACTGCAAACACTCCGTCAAAATCTTGGCCAAAATCTTTAACTCTGCGTTTAGCAGAATTATGGGCCTGTAATCATCTAAATCTCGTCCATTATCCTTGGCCTTTTTCAACAGCGTGATCACAACCTGGTAATCCGCCTGGGGATAGGCTCCTGCCGGAACCAGTTGTTGAACACGTCAGTCAAAATCGGCACAAAGATGTGCGACAGCCTCAAGTACAATTCCTATTATAAACCATCAAGTCCCGGAGACTTGTCACTGCCGACACTCTTCAATGCCAAGTAGTCTTCCCTCTCCGTGATCTCACCCTCGAAGCTAGCCGCTTCAGTCAACACAAACCGAGAAAAGTCAGCCAAATAGGTGGGAAAGACATCGCCATTGAGACCAGGCTCCTTGGTAGACCGGCTCTCGAAATGCCGCCGAAATGCCGCATGCGTCGTCAGTCGACCTCCGAGTACGCCCCTCTGTTGTTTTAACTTCAGGACCACCTACCCCAATAACCGCCCCAACTAGTTCCCGCTGCACTAGTCTAATTAGCTGTCGCTGTAAATCCCGCCTGTCCAGTAAAGACAGATTGAACTTTCAGTGTTCAGCCATTCTATGCCTATCATCAAACGTTATCCGGGCACAAATGAGTCTATGGTCCGAATAGCCTAACCAGTGGAACCTGGGACAATCTAACAAGTTTATATCGGCCCTTCTCACTAAATGTCTATCCAGACAGCTGGCTACCTGGATAGACGGCCATTTACGTATCCCCGTCCACATCTGCCGCCCAGCGTGATCGAACCGGTATCTATCAACGGCACCAAAATCGCCAATCAGATCAACCAGGCTACGATCACCCAATGACCTTCCACTAGCTCCCCAACACTGTCTATCTTGATGTCCAGGATGGCATTTGAGTCCCCACTAAGACTAAGCGTGAAGTATTAAACAGAAACGGCCCCAACTACCGAAAAAAGACACGCTTCCCTTGATCGTTGAGCGCATAAAGAGCAACTACCCGAAACGAACTACTGTTCTTGGCAATGTCGATCACGATCAGCTGGCCTACCGCATCGATAGGGACAAGGTCCGCCTTCGCGTCCAGGGTACGTTTAACCAGCAAAGAAAAACCTTTGGCCGGCTGGTTCCCGTATGCTGTATAGACAACATAATCGCTAGCATTAACCTCGCAAGCAAAGTGCGTTTCCTGGATCGGAGCTACATCTACAACGAAGGACAAGAGATCACGAAGCAGGTGGACAACCTTTTCCGAACCCTGAAGCCCTTTGCATTCCAACTTGAGAGACATTCCCCTACTCACAGACTGGACGGAAATCTGTGGCTGAAAGGACCCCGACGGATTGTCCCAGGTTTCCTGTCCACATTTCTGCCATCATGTGACCATCTAGGACAATGACGCCGACGTCCGCGGGATAGGTCAGTTTTAAGAATCTATATAATGAAGGATGTAAGATTACTGGGGCCCAGTGCGAATAATATAGGTCCGGAGTTCCCATTTCCACCACACGGATTTTCATGAAAGGTATCCTTTGTTTCGTGTAGATGATCCCACACTGTAAGATTTCTGCCTGTATTCATAATCCAAGTTATTACCCCAAAAACCTTGGGGAAATTTCGGTGGTTTTCTGTAGAGCACCTGTCTACTGACGTTGTTTTCAATAAGGGTTTTCACCAGCGCTTTCTTTTGTGTTGAAATGTTCATTTCTATTGCCCGTTTGTCTATGTGACACGATCTTACCCCACTTTGAAATTTCTTCTTACTCTGGATTTGGGGAGTCGCTGGGCGTTGTGCTAGTTGAAAGGGGGTTCTTGGGAGGAATAGAAATGTCGACAGCTGCAGTGTTATTGGGTGGGGGTGTTTTAAAAGAGAAGTAGTATTAAGAATGGTGGGCAGTGTTGCTTTCAGAGGGAAAGAATGGAGTTTTCACGAGGTAATTTCCCCTTGTTACATGACTGGCGAAGTAGGGACGGATTAAACCTTAATTTTCACTGTTTCTTTTTTTTGCTTCTTTAAGCCTAATTTTGCCAGCTCGTTCATCCTTTTTAGTGATTTTTTCCTCTTTTCAGTGATGAGGATCGAGGTAGGAGTATCTCCTCCATTTCTACCTCTACTGTATTTTTGCCCCCTGCTGGTCCTCCTGCTCAAGATGAGGCGTCTCATTTTGCTGCTACTAAAGGAAAGTAGTAGCCACTTTTGTTCCCTTCTTTACGACTTCCGTCCACTTTCCAGATGTCGTTACAGATTCTGTTATTGTCCGCGCTGCCGTCCGCACCGCTGCTGACTCCTCGTCACATTTCGTCCTGGGCTGCAGCTCTGGACCCCGTCCCAGGAAATCCCCCGACAAACGCCTCACGGCCCCACAAGCTCAACAAAACGGTCAATGCCCCCCACTGACACAAATAAATCTTTCACACATTAATGTTCCCAGCTTCTCCATGAGATGCCCTGCGTTCAACGTAATTGCAATTTCAAAACCTCCTGTGATAACTCCTGCCCTACCCCTAACAGGGGAGACGCACCCACACTTCGAAACGAAAAAGAAGAGACGATCTTCGGATATGAAAAGGAGGACCCCATGTAGAGACACACTCCTGCTCCCATGCACTCGGTCTGCAGCCCGACTGCAGCAGTAGTCATAACTCAGTCCGCCAGCGATTCGGCATTATCCTCTGTAGGCCACAAAACGTCCCACATTGACACACTCCTTCCTGCCCCAAATTTTGCCGACATCCGAAGGACCCTCAGAGTACCTCCATCATGCCGCCATTCACTGCATCTAACTTCCGAGCTTTGGGGTCTTTTGTTAACAAAGAAATTGTACAAGTGCCCACTGCATCCAAGAAAGACGGCAACTGCAACCACTCGCTTCCCCAAGAAAGGGTTCAAACCCGTCACATAACACTCCGGCTCCTCGTGGGTGGTCCATACCCCGTCCACGCCGAAGGAGTCACCTCAGCAAGCGAGTCACTAGAAGACCAGGACCCCGCCACGACGTCGGCGCACACCCGTCACCACACACAATTCCTAATAATGCCAATAAACGCGTAACCTAGACGAAAAAGACGACATCAAAGGCAACAACAGATACAAAAGTTTATGACAAACAAAAACAAAACGACCCTTACTTCACAGAATATCGAAACCATCAACTAACTGACGCGAAAAACTCCAACTTGCCAATGGGGTAATTGGCTACTACCTGTAGGTTTTTCAACGTATTTAAGAGTTTATAGCTATATAGCATAAAATACAAACATAAAAATGAACAAAAACAAGTTCTAGGGGTTTCTATAAAGTTCTAGAAGGATCCAGGAAGTTTTAAAAGCTCTGGGAAGTTCAAGAAGGTTCCAGAAAACTCTGGATGAAGTAAAAGGTCTACTATAATTATAAATGATTAAGAAATGGATAAAGTCCGACAATTTATTTATTAAAGACATTTTTTATGTTTAATGTTCTTAATGTATGACGTCATTTGTTTACATTTGATACGCCATGAGCAGTTATGAATGTACGAGATTCAGGAAGATTGAAGTTTATAAGCAGTAAATTCGAACTTGCCACCCGAACGATCCTTTGTGGCCGAATCGGTTAAGCACACCCGGCTAAATGGCGGTTCCGTATAGGATGCAGGTTCAAATCTCTGTCAAAGGACGAATATTTTCTATGAAAATTTCTCGGACATTCAGGCCGGTAAATGTTATTTAATACTGTTTATTATAAACAGAGCATTTACTTAAATACTTGTATCTATAAAAAGAACGGTAAACATAAAAAATGTCTTTAATAAATAAATTGTCGGACTTTGTCCATTTCTTAATGTATATATATATATATATAAAGAAAGAACAGTAAGATATATAATCCGGTGTTCTTATAGATATTTTTATTTTTACAAAATAATGCTCAATGTAAATTTACAGAGCATTAATATTAACATGAGAAACTATATATTACTAAGTTTATAAAAAACAAAACTTTACTGAATCAGAAATGAAATAGCTATTTTATGCCGTCATTGTCAAAAATTTTCTTTAAATAATATTTAAAAATAAATTTAAAAAGTGTGACCTCGTAATATACGTACTTATATTTAATGGAAAAAATAATTTTATATACTGTAAGTAATTCTATTACATTTACAAAAACAAGTCTATTAAAATAACAGTGAAAATACTTTAAAGTTGTATTTAAAATTTTAGTTAAAACGAATTCTAACCTAAACATCTTTTAAAATCGTAGTTAAATAAAACGTATTCTAACCAAAACACCTCACTCAAAGTACTACCGGCACTTAAAGGAATCCAATAAAACACCTACAAAAAAATGAAAGTATCATGCAAAACTATAAGATGTAGTCCAATGAATGTCCCATGTCCTTTGTACAGACATGTGAAATTATATTTTACTAAGTATAAAAAAAAGTTTACTAAATCAAAGAAATAAATTAGCTATTTTTACCGTAATTGTCATAAATTTTACTTAAATAATATTTAAATATAAAAAAATTTAACAAAGGTAATATACATACTTATACTTGATATGTAAAAATAATTTTACATACAAAATAAAATAAAAAGACCTAACTGAGGATGTCTCTAGGAACAGACGAAAGCTGGTAAAATAAAAAGACCTAATGCAACTGAAATTTATAAAACAGGATCTTTTCATTCATAAACAGGTTCGGGGTTTTTGTATATTATTTGAATTGTTCGCGAAGATGGATTTCTCGCCATTTAAATCATTAACCTTTGTATTTGTTTTATGTATGAATAATTCATGAATATATATATATATATATATATATATATATATATATATATATATATATATATATATATATATATATATATGTATATATATATATATATATATATATATATATATTAGGTTGGTGCAAAAATAATGACGTAATAATGTCGTTTTTTCACGTATTTTTCAACGTCAAAAACCGACATTATTACGTCATTATTATTTTTGTACCAACCTAATATATGACGAACAAAACTTGAAATATATATATATTATGACGAACAAAACTTGAGTTTCCCATCGCTTTCCAATGTACTCATGACCGAGGGTGGGGACTATGTCGACGACATATGTATTCATAGTTAGGATAAGAATGGTTTTGAACACAAAATCAGCATCGTCTATCAAGTATTCAAAGAAACAAAAAACATGATCTGGAATTGGAATGAAAGCAATGATGGCACATACTCTGAATCCATCATAAAAAATCTGGGATGTGCACTTAGTAAATACCTCGGTATATGGAACAGTGTGGCTCTTATTAATTTAGTAACGGAGATAAAGAAGATTGAACATAGAATAGGCTATGTTCGCATATTTTTTTCCGTACTTTTTTGATTAGAACAATATAATCTATTACTCCAAGGACTATTGTGGTCTTCATGGCTCAAATTCCCTTAGTTTATATTTCAAAATGTTTTTCATTAATTATTATTATTATTATTATTATTATTATTATTATTATTATTATTATTATTTCTTCTTCTTCCATTTAAATTGTTCTTTTTATAGTTCCTTAATTTTTTTACCATTTTTTTCCTTCTTCTGTTTGTGTTCTGTATTGTGTTCGTTATACAAAATGATATCTTTGGAATCTTATCCGCTGACTGATCAGTTCTCGCTGCTTTTCGATCAGCCGTTGTTTTGCATGACCAAACCCATCACAGATGCAAACTGTAATTTCCATTAAGATCATATTAATTGAAGAAGTTCTTTTAACCCACACAAATTTCCAAGCTTTTAAATAACATCGAAATTCGAAATAATTAAACCTGCTGCATAATTACTCCTTCTAATGTATTGAAATGTGCGAGGGTTCATCTCGTTTTCCTGTAAATTGCCAAACCCCCGGAGGATATTAGCCCTATATTTTTTCATATCAACTCTAACATACAGAGAAAAATATTTCAACGTTTTAGGACATTTCTCTCATTTTCTTTCCAAACATGATTTTCCAGAAGGAAAAAAAATAATGATATTTATCTTAAAATGTGAAAAGCTGTTTGGCCCAAGGAGCAGTTATTTTGAGTTACAAATTGAAATGTAATTTGTTGTAAGTGGCTTGCAACCGATGCAGTTTAAACAATTCCTTGTGACGGGAATCAAATATAGTTTATAATTATAGAAAAAGTATAAAAGAAAATTGTAAAAACAAAATGAAGGTAAAAAGGGAATTGGAAAAAAAAGGCGACTTTTAAATTCGTTGTCGTTCAGTTTGAAGGAAACAGAATAAAAAATCTTATAGACTTTAACATATAAATAGGTTTTATAATAGTTCACGTTTAGTTAAATATCCCTCTTTCATCATCATCAGCATCATTATCCGTCCCATGGCAGGGTGTGGTTGTATTGTTCCCTTTGTAGCTGAACATTTGATCAATTCCATCGTCATATCTAGGTTGAAAACAGGGCACGTATTGATTCATGCCTAGCATGTTTTCGGCAATTAAACGTGGAGGAGACCATCTCTCACCAGACCAAAGCACAAGTCCGATGTATTCTGACTTGAAGTCTCGCCTTGATTATGGATAGATGACTGTTGATTTCAATAGGGGAACACTGCACCCTGGCCGTTGACTTCATTCTTGGAAGCACGCCGCCCAACGTGCCGTGTCATTGCCCCACTGATTGCACTTATTGCTATGAACCCCAGAATGAATTCCATTGCTCTAAATAACCACTGACTTTACAAAAAGGTTCATGCGTCCCTTAAGAGGGGCTTGATTTTAATCCTCCTCTTTGTTTAGGCACCATTCTCACCAGATAAAACTGATATGTTAACTGGCTTAGTTTACCAATGGCCCGACCATGCGGCAGGTTGAACTGGATTACATGGTACCAATAATAATCATTTCTAGAGTTGAACGCGCAACAGATTTTGGGGTAATTTTTATTTGCAGTACATCAAAATTAAGTAGAAAAATGTAACTAATATTACATTAGTATACACATTATATTATTATCATTATTAGTAACATTACAATAGTATACACATTTTATTTGTATCGTTATTAGTAACATTACATTAGTATAAATATTACATTAGTATCATTATTAGTAATATTACATTAGTATACACACTGTATTATTATCATTATTAGTAAGATTAAATTAGTATAGACATTACATTAGTAGCATTATCAATAAGATTAAATTAGTATACACATTAGTATCAATATTACTAACATTACATTAGTATGCACATTACATTTGTATCATTATTGTAACGTTGTATTAGTATACATATTGTATTAGTATCATTTTTAGTAATATTAAATTAGTACACACATTGTATTATTATTAGTAGTAGTAAGATTAAATTAGTATAGAAATTACATCAGTATCATTATTAATAAGATTAAATTAGTATACGCATTAGTATCAATATTAGTAACATTACATTAGTATACACATTACATTTGTATCATTATTAGTAACATTACATTAGTATAAATATTAAATTAGTATCATTATTAGTAACATTACATTAGTATACACATTATATTAGTACCATTATTAGAAAGATTAAATTAGTATAGACATTACATTAGTATCATTATTAATAAATTAAATTAGTATACACATTAGTATCATTACATTAGTATACACATTGCATTTGTATCATTATTAGTAACATTACATTAGTATACTTCAAAATGAAGTAGAAAATGTAGCTAACATTACATTAGTATACACATTGTATAATATTATTAGTAACATAACATTAGTATACAAATTACATTTGCATCATTATTAGTAACATTACATTAGTATACACATTACATTAGTATAATTATTGTAATATTGCATTAGTATAAACATTGTATTAGTATTATTATTAACACTGCATTAATATAAATATTACATTAGTATCCTTATTAGTAATATCAAATTAGTATACAGATTCCCTTAGTATCCTTATTAGTTACATTACATTAGTATATACATTATATTAGTATTATTATTTGTAACATTACATTAGTATACACATAATGTTAGTATCATTATTAATAACATTGTATTAGTATACACATTACATTAGCATACATGTGGAGGATCACAATTTGTATTTCTATCTACGAAATGTGAAATATTAGCAAAAGTCCAAGTATATGCTTATACTATACATACGTCCCTTGAATTTCAGTTTTTGATAACGGTTTTATGTGTACTTCGAATTGGTGTAATCGATAACATATTTCTCTTGATAGATCAATTAGGACGGAGTACCAAAATATACAAATTACGAAAGTTTAAATATTTAGGAAGTCTTTTAACAGGGTGTGAAAATTGTGACACAGAAATCCGAAGTCATTAGAATGGCGAAAGATGCCTTCTAAAAGTTTAGCAAAGTATTAAGAAACAGAAAAATTTCGTTAGAATCAAAGAAAAGAGAACTGAACTATTACGTAGTATCATTCCTTCTATATAGACTTGAATACTGAACAATTTCCTCACATATAAAGAAGTGACTTGAGTAAACAATTATTAGGTTCTGCAAAATGATGCTGAGAAACCCATGAGCACATAACGAGGAAAGAGGGTTTGGAGAATTTAACACTCACATGACATATTGAATACAAAAGAAACAAATGAAAACAGCGTGTAACCTATCCAAAACGCTTGTGTAAGTGGTTGTCAGTATTAATATACAAGAAATCCAGACTCTCGTCTCCTTTGTTCTGCGCATATATTAAACAGGGTACTACCCCACCCACCAAAAAAAAATTTCATCACAGCTTCATGTTAGTCGCAGGGATGGTTTATGGAAACCAGGGATGATTAGCATTCGATTAAACAAAAGAAAATCATGAAAACACATAAAAGAAAAAGCTATGAATAATAATAATAATAATAGTAATAATAATAATAATAATAATAATAATAATAATAATAATAATAATAATCAAAGCCAATAGCTCAGACGTTGTTATTAGAGAACGCAAACCAAAAAAAAAAGTCTCCTTATCGATATTGCAGTCCCTGCAGACTGCAATGTATCTTTAAAGATCTTCAAAAATCTATCAAAATACAATGACCTTGAAATCGGAATCTCAAAAATATGACACATAAGAACATCAACAACCCCTGTTGTAGTTGGATCCCTCGAATCGTTTGGAAAAGATTCCAACAGACTCATTGAATGGATTCCTGGTAGTCCATGCCTTGAAGAAAAAAAAAAATTGGCCTCACGAGTACAGACCACACGTTACGAAGGGCTTTATCTATGTAAAATATGTTTTTGTTTTTTAATTGCTCAAGGAAAACGTCATGATGCCATTTTTAACCTAAGGTACAGGAAATAAATATGTACACACCAGAAATCAAAGGAAATAATAATAATAATAACAACAACAACAACAACAACAATAATAATAATAATAATAATAATAATAATAATAATAATAATAATAATAAACGAGTACAGTCCACACCTTACGAAGGGCGTTATCTATGTAAAATGTATGTGTGTGTGTTTTAATTATTCAGTTGAAAATGTCATAATACCATTTCTGATCTTATGTCTCCTGGTGGAACCCGGAAGGAAATGTGTACACACCAGAAATCAAAGGAAATAATAATAATAATAATAATAATAATAATAATAATAATAATAATAATAATAATAAACACCAGATATGACTCTCATAGCATTGACATTATTTTAAAAAAAGTCATTTCACCCAAACAAGGTGATAAAATCGTTAAGACGCTAGGGGTTTTCTGAGGATGAAAGACAAGCTAGAGGAAGAAACGTTACAGAGGAGAAAGTACAATAAAAAGAACAGGAGACAAGGAGAGAAAAAAAAAATGACAATTTATGTTGCATTTAATTTTGTGTAGATTATAGCTAACAGGAAATCATGACGTTGGAAGTGCGAGAAAAGAAGCTATTAAGAAAGGACTTACGGTTACATTTAACAATTTCAGCCGTCAAATAATGACATAGTTACCAATCAATGCTTAAATTCATGAAGTCAACATAGCTATGAGGAAAGTTCATGACAACAATGAAAATATTTGTAGAATAAATCCATCCTTCAAATCTATAAATCACCCATTCGCCTTTGCATGGAAAACTGCTGCCATATATGGCCTGGAGCCTCCGATGCTCGTCTTAGCGTCCTCGACAAAATCCAGAGACGAATATGCAATGTGGTATAGTCGCTCTCTCACAGACTATCGTCGCCTTCCACTGTCTTTTCTGCAAATACTTTCACGGTAACTTCTCCGACGAGCTATTTTATGCTTGTTCCCAAAATGCGTGAATTTAAACGTGCTACTAGGTCGGCATCTCAGTCTCACCCTTTCACTGTGAAAACGGTTAAATGTAACCGTCTCTTCTACTCCAAAAGGTTAATGTCTCGCACTTCCCGTCTGTGGAACTCCCTTCCTCTAACTTGCTTCTCTGATAGCTATAATCTCCAACTATTCAAATGCAATCTCAATCGATATCTCCAGATTCGTTGATCTTTTCCCTGTCCTTCTCTTTCTTCTTTTCCTCTATCACGCCTGTTTACTCTTGTTCACACTTTCTGTAACACCTTGCATGATAGTGGCACTCCCGCTTTGCTTGGGGTGAAAAGCTTATAAAAAAAAATATGGCTCATGTAAATTGTAAATGGTAAAGTCATTAAAACAGGCATGCCATGTTAGGGCCAATAATATTGCTGATTCTTCTTTGTATTTTGTACAGAATTTATAGCTAGAAAACAAAACCAACTGACCAGTCGCGACATTATTATCCAATATACGAACGAATTACTTATAAAAGTGTCGGAGAGATTAAAGTGAGAATAACTGTCTAGAACTAATACTTCTAGGAACAGATTTTAGCAATAGATTTGATATAATTATTCCAATTCAAATGAGAGGAAAATGTTAAAATAAGAAGGTGAAGTGGATTACTCTCCTCAGCCATGGCAATGGAAGGCAAAATGTTATCTAAGACGATTCAAAGAGAACAGTTTAGTTTTGAAGAAGTTAAAAATAATAAGTTGTTTCTTTCCCCAGTTCAGAAAGGTCCTTTTCAAGATCAGCTGCTTGACAGGAGTAAAAGTTGTGCCATCGGCATAACGACTTGTAAACTTATGACATAAGTAAGGTCATTGATAAAGAATTAGGAACAAAAATCTGTCCGAAGATAAGTCTTTAAGCGACATCCTCATTTGCAGCGCAACTCAAAAGTATTTCCACCTATAACATTTCTAGAATCTACAAATTTAAACAATTGTAATGGCTTGTGTAAACATTAGAATAAATATATTTAATTTAAAATGACATGTCCAACGTGGCAAAAATGTTTAATTAAGGAAAATCTCCATATTAGTATTTATTTAAGGACTTCTATATATTTCAGGTGAATCAAAAGTGTTTGCAGAAATCATAAATTTTAAAATAATAGCTCCTGGGAAGATACTTACTGCTGATGAAAAAGCCAAAATATCAAAATTCCTCTCAAATGATAAAACCACACTGGAAATAGCAAAAATGATTAAACGAAATCATCGCACAGTGAAGCAATATTTCGATGATGATAAAGTTGAGCACAAGAAGAACAAGGCTGGTCGCCCACATGCAGTTAACAAGAGAGATTTAAAAAAAAATTAAAAGAACACTCAAACAGAACTGTCACAGCATCAGCAAAGACTTTTAAGCAAGATGGCGCTGAAGAATATTTTCGCGTATAAGGCGACCATCAAATCTTAAAAGTTACCCCAAAATAGGGATGATCTAATACAACAGTTTTAAATAGCGAACCTTAAATCCTGTGGCGTAACGGCACTAGTAAGTAAGCAAGTATGCTTGCGCCACGGATCGCAGTAGGCTAACAATTGTCTCGGTATAGAAATTACCGGTGTAAATATTTCTAGTTGGAACAATTCACATTATAATGTTGTAATACAGTTATAAATGTAATAAAACAACTTTCACTTAATTCCACATTAAAATGCAATATTCAAGAGACAATTACACAACAATCTGCAAAGGTTCTACTAAACAACACGCACAAGTAACAAGTAACGTAAAAAAATCTTTTGTTCTTGATTTGTAGAGCTGTCTGCATTCACACCAATCATTATTTATCATAGTAGTGTTAAATAACATTTAGGATAACATGCAATCTATATTTTTCATTGAGATTCATTATCATAATCATTTTAAATGCCAACACCATTTAGTATAACATGCAAACTAGTTTTCAATACAATACTTTTGCAGTATTAAGTAACAAAACATTTCAATTGCCATCATTTTTTTTCTCATTAAAATATACGCAGCTTTTGTTTACATTCGTACGAGTCGTAAGAATGAATTCGTTATAGCTATTTTTATAACGATTCGTGTTAATAGTTTATATTATTTCATTCCTTTTGATTTGATAATGAAAATGTAAGCAACACAGCATTTATAATAAAATCGGCATTATTTTATATTCGAATGAATCAATAAAATAGATCTTCTGTTACTGGCAGCGTAGGTTAGCCTAACGTACGTCTTCGGTTGTCTTATATTACGGATATGCGATAAAATGACGAAAATTTATCTAGATTTTGTGTCAAGTCTTATCTATAGGTCGTCTTTTACGTGGACATATGCAGTACGTATTTATCTTTCCTTGCTGCACAAGCGCGTCCGTGTGCTTATTTTTTCTCAGTCAGGGTGTTATTGGCGCTGCCGCTCGGTTCATTCTAACCCGGCGTCAGAGTTGGGTTTTAGTTCATTAAGAACAACAGGAGCTCCTTTTGTGCTGACTACTTAGAAATCCAGTTGTCAGGAAATGCCCCGAGTAATTTGCGCATGTCCGACCTTCAAAGGAAGACTTTGCCAATCCCTGCAGGGAAGATTTGATTACTTTTAAAAGCAACGAGTTCCCGATTTCTGTCGGTTTTGCCTTTGATTTTATCATCGAAGTCACTTTCTCCACGATTTCCTTTCTTCTTCATTTCATTTCTGTATTTTCTTACTTTTAATCTATGGCTGCCTTGCCGCTTTACACTCTTGTTCTTTAACTAGTCTTCTTATTTCACTTATTTTCATATTTTTTTTTTCGAAATAACATACACACACACAAACACACGCGCTTATATATATATATATATATATATATATATATATATATATATATATATATATATATATATACTCTCGACTCTCCCGTCGAATTCGACGTATGAGGGTCAAGCAGAGCAGTTCCTAGGAAACCCACAGCCCGAAAACTGCACATGAGATTTGATTATAGTGGTGAAGGTTTCGTGCAGGACCATCCACACTTTTTGAAGGGCCGAATACAAAGACCTGGTGCATATATATATATATATATATATATATATATATATATATATATATATATATATATGAAGAAATATACTCTTAAGCAGTACTATATTTATCGGATAAAGTGCTCAACATCAGAGAGAGAGAGAAATTGAGAGAGAGAGCGTGTGTAAATATAAAAGGGAACATTGAAGTCAACACTTAGAGACGACAGTCTGTTTCAGGCTAAACGCAATCGTGGCCTGACGATCTAGCATGACACAATCTGTCGCCACTAAGTGTTGACTTCAATGTTCACTTGGATCGTGATTACGATTCTAATGTAATAAATTATAACCATGGAATATTAGTGTTTGGCCCTTTTATATAATGTTCTTACTCATTCCTGGACATTGAGTTCTACCTGGATTCTATTCTCTTGGGGATTTATATATATATATATATATATATATATATATATATATATATATATATATATATATACATTATTTTTATAGATACAAATATTTAAGTAAATGCACTGTTTAAACAGTATTAATGACATTTACCGGCCTGAATGTTCGAGAAATTTTCATAGAAAATATTCGTCCTCCGACAGGAATCGAACCTGTATCCTATACGGAACAGTCATATAGCCTGACGTGTCTTAACCGATTGAGCCACAGAAGGTCGATTTTATTGCTTTTAAACTACAATCTTCTATGAATCTCTCACGTACATTCATATCTGCTCAATGCCTATCCAAATGTAAACAAATGACGTCATACATTATGAATATCGGACAATTATTTTTCAGACATTTTTATTTTTATACATTCTTTTTATAGATTCAAATATTTAAGTAAATGCCCGTTTTATAATAAACAGTATTAATAACATTTACCGGCCTGTATTTATAAAAAGAATGTATAAACATAAAAATGTCTGAAAAATAATTCTCGGACTTTGTCCATTTCATAATATATATATATATATATATATATATGTATATATATATATATATATATATATATATATATATATATATATATATATATATTGTCTCCAACAGGTAAGTATTATTCAAATCCAGGCCAGAAACAGGCGTACACAGTGAGAATCAAAATCAGTTATCACAATATTAACATACCAACCACTACTTCAAAGTAATTTACACACATCTTTCTTATATAGAAAGGCTGTGTCTTGTTATTGATATATACCTTTGTCCTGTGAAAAAATGTTAATGTAGCTTGTTTTATTATAGAGTTGGAGAGCCATGAGTGCTCATGTCCTGAAAGGACACGGCGCTTATAAGAAGAATATTGGCTTGTTTTCTTATTGAGGCTTTCTAAGTATCGTGGCGCTTTAAAAGCCAATGTTGCCATGTATTGTGTGTAAACGGAATCAGTTTCTGTGTGAATAGAACAAGTGAAGTTAAAACGGGATTTGATTCGCTCCTGGGCGTTGCAACCAGGGAACCTGATAGGCTGGGCAAATGGACACTGAACTGAGCGGTACACAGTTCACTCACGAAGTTGCACTGGGGGCCCGATGTCCGGACAAGACGTACGTGCTACGTCATTGGTCAAGGTGATTAGTGTCATGATGTCCGGATTGATATCTTAAGTGAACTAATGGAAAATGGCCATTTAGAGTGAGTGGCAAATGGCCACTCGGATGATTAAGAAAGATGAGAAATGGTTGGAAACACAACGTATTAACACATGGACAGACAAGGGTACCATTTTCTTCTAACCACAGCAAGTATTAACAAATATACAGAGATAGTCATAAGAAATGAGTACAAACCCTAAATTGGTTGAAACATTTCTAATAAAGCATACCATTGTTTAGATGATGGATATAATTTTTTTTCAGCATTTCCTCTCGAGCAAATTGGGAGTACTAGTAACATGTAAATGTTGCAGAGAGTGAGAGCATTAGTAAAGAGGGGGTGTTTAAAGAAATGATATAGAGAACGACGGTGATCAGGATCAAGGCATCAAAATATATCGATTGACATTACATTTGAATATTTGAAGATTATAGCTATCAGGGAAGCAAGTAGGAGGAAGGGTGTTTCCATTTCTGTCCCATAATGATTGTTTCATTTACGTACCAAATTCATAGACTAAATGGAACAATCATTATGGGACAGAGGTAGAATAATATAGAAGAATGGCTACTTTAATAATCAGATTAAATTGAAGGGGAGAGGAAAGATTTTCTTTTTAAGCATTTCACCTCAAGCAAGGCGGGAGTGCCACTAGCATGCAAGGGGTTACAGAGAGTGTGAACAAGAGTAAAGAGGGGTGTTTGAGGAAAGGATAAACAGAAGGACGAGAATCAGAAGATGGCTACTTTAATAATCAGATTAAATTGAAAGAGGTGAGGAAACAATTCCTTTTTAAGCACTTCACCCCAAGCAAGGCGGGAGTGCCACTAACACTGAAGGGGTTATAGAGAGTGAGAACGAGAGTAAAGAGGGGTGTTTGAGGAAAGGATCAAGAGAAGCACGGGGATCAGGATCAAAGCATCAGAAGATGTCGATTGACATTAAATTTAAATATTTGAATTTTATAGCAATCAGGGAAGCAAGTAGAAGGAAGGCATCACCACTGTTGGGAAGTGTGAGAGAAGAAGCTGTTGGGGTAGAAGAGGTGGTTGCATTTAACTGTAGACGAGATGCCAGATTAGGACCTATCACATTGCATATCCGTCTCTGGATTTTGTCGAGGATCTCAAGATGAACAGCGATAGTACCACATCATACGTGGCAACAGTATTCAATGCAAGGACGAATGGCTGACTTGTAGATTTGAAGGATGGAGACAAACCTTCTGGCGCGACACAGAGAACCAACTTTCCTTGCGGTAGATAAAGCTATTGAT
This sequence comes from Acanthosepion lycidas, assembly GCA_963932145.1. Classification (NCBI taxonomy): domain Eukaryota; kingdom Metazoa; phylum Mollusca; class Cephalopoda; order Sepiida; family Sepiidae; genus Acanthosepion; species Acanthosepion lycidas. The sequence continues at coordinate 107,635,092 of OZ010589.1, read as the reverse complement.
TCAATGAATTTATTCCATCTCAAGTACGTATAAAATTAAGTCCCTTATAAGGATTAAATAGAAAACTTAAACCTAGTATATTTTATGAAATGTAATTTTGTGAAGAGGAAACAGACATGAGTCATTCAGACATCCATTCCGTTCTCGAAAATTCTAAATCTTTGATGTCGACTGATAAAAATAAGTGTTAAGATTTCTCTGATGTTGTTTCCATAAAATAAAGGTTGTTCTAATGCTGAAGGGAGAGAGAAGTAGTTTCAGTTTTAGTGTAACGAGACTCATCACGTGACCGGATATCACCGGATATTACACCTGACGCCATAGCAATGTCTTCATAGATTTTGTCCTTCGATCGTGAATGAGATTTACGCTGAGGCCCCGGGGATACATTTTGTCTGAACACAGGAGTGAGCAAGGAAATAATAAATATTGTTCTTCTAGTGTATTTTCAATGACATTTTCATTAAAGTATCCCTAATAAGCAAAAACAGGATGATTAGGAAGTTACAGCCAAGATGTAGGAAAAGAAGAGTTATATACATATGAAGCAATTATTACTTCAGAATTTTTATAATGTTTTCCTTGTTGATGATATATTTCTGTTTTATTCTATTGCACATTGAACAGAATAATCATGAACGGAACTGGAGGGTCTGTTTCTCGGATTACTTGATTTCTAATAATTATTAATAAATCATATTCTGTCCCTTATGTATAAGGAAGATCCCTGTTAATAATAAAACATTATTTATTAATAAAATACCTGCAAAAAAAAAGATTACAAATATCAGAATCTATTCATATTAAAGTTAAAACAAATAATAATTAACGAAGTCATTTATCATTTACGAACACGCAATTTAAAATGTAGGTGTAGGAAAATGATATACGCAGTAGCACACACACACAAACACATATATATAGTTATCTATTCGAAAACTATAACAAATATGTTATAAAATCACTATAAAAATAGCCATTTTGTTTCAACACTTCTGGAGTCTACTGAAGTGATGGTGGTTTCAAGATTTCTGATGTCATATCAAGTGATGGTGTTGAATGTAGATTCTACATTCAACATCATCACTTGATAATTTTCAAATAAATAATTATATTTGTTCTAATCTGTATTGAGCACTCTTTTAAGAATAGTATTTGTGGGTTATTGAAAGTTATTCCGTATACACCAGTCACATACTTGTATATATATATATATATATATATATATATATATATATATATATATATATTAGTTTGGTCGTTTTCTCACATATGTTACTAAGTGAGAAAACGACATTATTTTTGCACCAACCTAATACATACACACACACACACACACACACACATATATATATATATATATATATATATATATATATATATATATATATATAAATTTAAAAGAAAAACAGACCACTTTAAGGTACCATTATAATAATTTATTTAATCAGAGTCCTTTTAAAAGGACGCCGGATCATCAGATAGCACTTCCATTTCGTTGTTTTCAACACTTCTGGTGTCTTATCAAGTGATGGTGTTGCTACATTCAACACCATCACTTGATAAGACAATCTATTTCATATAAATCTTTCTACTCGCATTATTTACATTATTCGGATTGTTATCATCATCTTTGTTACCATATTAACAACGTTTCGGCCGTTGTACGCTCCGGCCTTCTTCAGGTAATTGGAATTTCGAACCGAACCCTTTATTTCATCCACTAGGGTAGATTGTTCTAGTTCCACGTGCTATGCCTCTTCATGATGTCTCGTTTATTTCCCTTTAATTCAACTATCCTTAGATCCAGTGACTAGACCCAAAGAGTTGTCAGTTCAATACCAGGCTACATCAGTGGTGAACGAAAAACTTGAAGATTTTAGTTAAAGAAGAAGAGGAGTCATGCCTTTCCCAAGGATATTAGCACGTAAGTGAATGTAATGGATTTCACTGGAATTCGAACTCGGCTCTCCGATTCCTCAATCCGAACCGCTATCCATTGCCCCACCGTGCCCCCAACAACAATAACAAAAATGCGGATAGTTCGCATGTAAATAATATAAATTATGGTAACTACTCATCTCAGAAATCCAGATAGAATCTATTACGATTTATATAAAAAAAAAAATTGTGAGTCTTACTGCGAATTAAAAAAGAAAACAACTCCGAAGTTTTTGACTTCAAGTTTGACTCAATTAATGTATAAACTTCCATCAATGAATCTGATTTCATAATTTATATTTGAGTCAGTTCTCCCCTCCTCTTTCCGCTCGAAAAAAAGAAAAAGAAAAAAAAAAAGGCGCGTAAAATAAAATTACTGTATTTTACAAACTCAACATAATCACCTTATTAATTACATATTCAAGGAATATTCTTGGCTGGGTCGATAAATCTTCCATTTTGTAATAATCAATCTTTTGATGATTTCAACTGATTTATGCAATTGTGCATCACAATATGGAAAAAGTTTCGCTGTTGAGCGAATATCAAACCCGACAGTTTGATCCATTGTAATTTTGACTCACTATAATTTTCATCAAAAGAAACTCCAAACTTTGAACTTAGGGTTTAATTTTAGTTTTTTCTTTGTTGCTTTGAATTCTCATTACTCGATATCAAATGCTGAAGATATAAAATATATAAAGCAATTCTAAAGGCGGATTGAATAACTGATATGTTTCTATATCGCTGAGATGAGGTATTATGATTATTTATATTATTTAGACTGTTATCCTCATCTTCATTGCCATATTCACAACGTTTCGGCCTCTATATCTCTGAGATGAGGTATTATGATTACTTGCATTATTTACATTATTCAGACTGTTATCCTCATCTTCATTGCCATATTCACAACGTTTCGGCCTCTATATCTCTGAGATGAGGTATTATGATTACTTGCATTATTTACATTATTCGGACTGTTATCCTAAAGTTCATCGCCATATTCACAATGTTTCGGCCTCTATATCTCCGAGATCTGGCTTGATCTGGAGTGGACTGCATATATATATATATATATATATATATATATATATATATATATATATATATATATAACTTCATGGGAAATAAGAACGACTAGAATCCAATTCTGACGTTGGTAACATTCAATTTAAAATACTTCATAGGATATTACATCAAAAACATGTAAAAAAAAATGAAACCATCTTGCTTTTTAAACTTTCTGTTTCTCCTGTTACTTTGAACTTAGCGTACGCCATTTTGATTGGAAGATCTGAATATATACAAAACAAATCCTGCTGCTATCTCCTCCCTCTTCTTACTTACTCTTCCTTTTTTTTTTCGGAAATTAGAGTGTATATACACACTCAAATTCCATGGTTATCATTTATTACATTGGAATTGTAATCACTATCCAATTCATCAGACCTACAAATTTAAAAAGAAATCATATATATATATATATATATATATATATATATATATATATATATATATATATATATATATATATATATATATATATATAACTGTTTTACCATTTGTATTTTCTGATGTCATGGCTATTGCACAATTTACAACTTATTCTATTTATACAGGATATATGACGGTATAATGAAAAATCTTCATTTATGATCGTGGTAAATTTAGCCTGACAGTTTGGTTGGATACATGAAAATAAAATTTTTCCAAAGCCGATTTATTTTACTTCATAGACGAATCATTGTCGCTTATTGTCAAACCTTCGTCCATTTGATTTCCCTTCCTTTTTATCACAATTCTGAGATCGTCATTCTAGAGCTCTTAAGGAGAGAATCAAATCTCAAATGACAAATAACCCCTGCAATAAAGAGCAACTGAAATTAATATGAATTAAGCGTAAGTCTAAAAATAATCTCCCAAGTGTATTTCTTTTGCAGTAAAGTCATGGGAAAAATACAAAAAAAGAAACCTTAAAAATATTCCATTGAGAATGAGCAGCGATTAGAAAGTAATAGGCAAAGTATTTTAAAATGGCCACAGAGCAACTTATAAAGTAATAATCTCTAATAATGGCCTGATACTTGCATCCGAGCACACCCGTTGTCTAGAATGATTAGCAAATCCGTGTTGCAAAGGCCCACAGACTCACCCTTTGGTTTGCACTGCAACTATGCAGAGCACACCGTAGTTACACTTTCAAGAAGATATCGAATAATCTCGGTCACGATGACTTGTGGCTTCGTGCTTTCACAAACATCAACGGCTTCTGTTCAATATCACTCACAAGATTTGGATCAACCTGCGCTGAGATTTTTCAGTTACATTCCAATGGTGCCACATACTGACATTGATAATATTACGAATTCACCTCCCTGATAAATCGCCCAGAATTGAATCCGGGTGTCATGTTCGGAAAGGCAACGTTCTAACCGATCGACTTCACGCCCATAATCTCCAATAATCATAGTACTCTTGTAAAACGAAAGTATTATGAGACAGGGGTGATTTATTTCATCGGAGATGGAGTGAATCCAGCATAGCTACTATGCCTTTAATGTTTTCTTTTACTCTGAGCTATTTCTCTCTCTCTCTCTCTCTCTCTCTCTATCTATCTATCTATCTATCTATCTATCTCTCTCTATATATATATATATATATTGAACTATAAAAAATATTAAAAAATTAAAATCTTCAGACACACTGGGTTGTATATTGATATTCCTTTGTTTTTATTATTATTTTATTAAGATTCCTCAACTAGTTTCGGTCAACATGGCCATCATCAGGAGAAAAATAATTTTCTGCTTGATGGTAGCAGTGAACTACAGAAATATATATATATATATATATGGTGCAACAGCAAAACAGTCCAATTGTTACGTTATGCTTTGAACCTCTCTATTTTAGAAATAATTAAAGATATCTTACTGGAATTCGCCAAGGTTTTTATAACACTAGTGTACTCTACTGTGAACAATAAGAATGTATTTAGCTCTAAGTCCTTTTCTGGGATTCTTACGAAATATGGTGTCAAAATGGCAATATGCTTTATCTGAAAGTCCAGGAAAAGGAAACACGATTAGTTTAGTGGATTTTAGATATTAAATATTTTGTGGGATACACAATTATTCCATGCTGTTACACGATTTGGATAATTTTGCTGGTTACACCCGGTCCATATATATATATATATATATATATATATATATATATATGTGTGTGTGTGTGTGTGTGTGTGTGTGTGTAGTAATAACTAGTAGGGTTTGTACTGGATTAAATTTTTTTATATGTTTATGCTTAATTTGTAATCTGTAGAGGAAAATTACGCGTTTTTCCAAATTTTTGTTGACAAATTTTCATATATACATCGGCACTGTAAATTGGCTACACTTTAAATTTAGTTCTTATAATCAATCATTATGCCTAATGTCACCACAAATGGATCCACACTTTTCTGGTATTTGTTTTTGTTTTTTTTTTTACTTTTAGGTCAACGAATCGGTAGTATTAGGTTAGTGCAAAAATAATGTCGTTTTTTGACGTATTTTTTAACGTCAAAAACGACAATATTTTTGCACCAACCTAATACATTTATGCAATTGAGAATATTTCCTATTTATCTGAATCTCACTCATTTAAACCGATATTTAACATCTACCTCTAAAACTTCACTCTTTTACCATTCGTCTATTTTGTTCACGGAATGTTCACAGACCTTCTATCTGTCAGATTTTTTTATCTTAAGATGGGGTCTATGTAAGACTATGGTAGATAAAACTCATTATTTTTTAATGCTGTTTTCTTATCATTTTAAAGCCGTTTATTTGGTTGTTTTTGGCGATTGCGCTTATGTAATTGGTATTTAAGCGGTGTTATTAATTTTGATGGGGGTAGGTGGGAACCAAGTATAATAGTGTACTAATGTAGTAATGGTAATTGTGGTGCTGTTGTAGTAATTGGATTCTAATGCGGCAATGGTAATGGTGGTGCGGTAGTAATGTTGAAGGGGAGTATCTGATGGTAATAACAATTGTAGCAGCAAATAGTTATGTTAAAATGCTAGAAGTGATTGTAATAATGGTGTTGGAATCATAATAACAATAACTACAATTATTATAATGGGAGTTTGAATTAGAAAATAATTGATGGTACTATGGTTTTTTTAAAATATATATATATATATATATATATATATATATATATATATATAAGAGAACATTGAAGTCAACACTGAGAGGCGACAGTCTTTTTCATGCTAGACGCAATCGTCAGGCCACGACGATTGCGTCTAGCATGAAACAGTCTGTCGCCTCTAAGTATTGACTTCTATGTTCACTTTTATATATACACACGCTCTATCTCTGATATTTAGCACTTCATCTTATAACTATAGCACACCTTAAGACTATATATATATATATATATATATATATATATCATTCGAATTCCATTCAAATCTATTACATCCACTTACGTGCTTACACACCTGGGAAAGGTATCCTCCTCTTCTCCCTCCAGCTATGGGTAAATAGCAGGACAGATTGGGTTCTATAGCTTTAGAGGGCAACTTGTCTAGGAGAAGGACAACTCTGAATTCAAAACCTGCGGAGGTTTTTTTTTTGTGGACAATGTGACACGAAGTGGACCAGGACTTCGGGCCTTCAAAATGTCTGGATGGATCTGCACAAAGCTTTCTCCACTGTAATCAAATCATATGTACTGGTTTCTTGGGCTATTGTCCCCCTGGGAACTGAGCTGTTTAACCGTCAGAGTTCACCACACACACACACACCCACACACACACACACACACACACACACACACTGTGGATGATAATAATAAAAAAAAGAAAACAGCAACCAGTGAGTAAATTCAAGCTCTCCCAACTGGTATTCCAACTTCGAGTCGTTCCTTGAGTTCTGTCTCGAAATCACACTAACAGACTTTTCTAGCCGCCAACCGTGAACGTCACTCCAAGTACCTCGCACTGTGAAAAATTGGTTACTTTTATATTTGTCCATATACCCATAATCCCTTGCGTCTTCATGCGATCCCATAATTCATTGCGTCCCTGTCCCATAATGCATTGTATCTTTATTGTATAAAAATGCAATGCAAGTCCCCCCCCCCCCACATTCTTTTATGTTATCTGGCCGAGGACGGATTACGGCAGAGCGGTAAGTGCTTTTTTCTCCCTCAATTCAACTGCAGTAGCTTTACATGCTAAGCAAATACGGGCTCTTTTTTGGCGGGGACAAGGCAAGTGGCAACCAGTAGTGCTCGTCCCAGGTCCTGTCTCATCACGTCTGCCACACACACACACACACACACACACATATATTATATATATATATATATATATATATATATATATATATATATATATATATATATATGATAGACTGTCCCGTCAAGCAGATCAGTTTCCAGGAAACCGACAGCCCGACACCCACCGGCACATGAGATTTGATTATAGTGGTGAAGGCCTCGTGCAGGACCATCCACACTTTTTGGAGGGACGAATACAGAGACCAGGTGCACCGAATGCCACAAGGTTACCAAACGACCCTCCGCAGGTTTTGAATTCAGAGTTGTCCTTCTCCTAGACCAGTTGCCATCCAAGGCTATAGAACCCAGAATATATATATATATATGGAACATGTTACCCTTGTTAAAATGTTGGTATTTTATTGCTGCCAGATTGTTTTATGCAAACTAATCAAATGAAACATTATTTTTTCATTCATAAAGAAATACAAAAGTTATATGGCATGGAATCAAATATTTGGTAAACAGAACATCCAATATTCCTGTAGAAAATGTTATTCTTTTATGTTCCATGCTAACATCGTATCTTTGACATTTTGTATTCTTAATCAGATTTTCAGAAACTAATTGTCTTGACACTATTTGACACCGTTTCATCTTTAACATTTACTTGCAGTAACTTTGTATTCTTTCCTCGGCTTGATCTTCGCCTGAATATTATTTTACTCTCTCATTTATATTTCTTTTAATGACGGACATTATGTTTTTTTTTGTTGGATGCCTATTTAAAATAGTAGGGACGGTTATTCAGTTAACGAAACCGTTTTTAGCAAGACGGACAAGTTAGCTTTGCAGAAATTGCATAAGCATTACCTTTCAGGATTTTAGTTTAAAATTTCTGTCACCATTAAATTTTAACAGTGAGACACGCCTTGTTCAAGAACCTGTATGTATCGTGGCATCATCATGAAGTTTGAAGGGAACTATTACTACCTCTCCATTGCAGTCGTCTAAATCATGTTGATTGACGATTTTCTGAAGGACAGAACTTCTAGGTCAACAATCAGGTTTATCCCATGAAACCAAATAGTTATCACAAAATTTACCGATAACAAAACGATTTTCATGTATTTCTTCGATCAACTCATACAGTTCGCTTTGGAGTGTTTCATTAAAGGCAACACTTTCTTTACCTCATTAAACAATGTTCTAAATATTTTGACGCATTGTGCCCCTTTTCTCTCTCTGGTTGGTAGCACCTGTTAGGATCCAAACTACTGGCATATATTATGAAATGGACAAAGTCCGACAATTATTTTAAGATATTTTTATGTTTATACATTCTTTATATATATACAAATATTTAAGTAAATGCTCGGTTTATAATAAACAATGTTAACAACATTTACTGGCCTGAATATCCGAGAAATTGTCATAGAAAATATGCGCCCCCCGACATGAATCGAAACCTGTATCCTATACGGAACAGTCATATAGCCTGACTTGCTTTTACCGATTTCGCCACAGAGGAGAGTTCCAGTTAGCAAGGTCGATTTTAATGTCTTTAAACTACAATTTTCCATGATTTACACTCGTTTATTCATATCTGCTCAATGCGTAACCAAATGTAAACAAATGACGTCGCACATTATGAAAGTCCAACAATTATTTTAAGGCATTTTTATGTTTATACGTTCTTTTTTTAGAGATACAATATTTAAGTAAATGCTCTGTTTATAATAAAAAAAAAGAATTTATAAGCATAAAAATTTCAAAAAATACTGGCATATACTAAACCGCAAACTGGGGTCAAAGAATGAAAATATGAAAATGCATTAGAAAAAATTACCATCGACACATTTTCATCGTAGAAAAATAAGGAAATTACCAGAAATATATTTCTGAGGAAAATACCAATGCTCACAAGAAAATAAAATCCCAGCATTAAGTGACCCATAAAGAATTGATATGCCGTTAAACAATTATTTCAAATGAAGCTTCCAAGAAAATTAAATTTCGGCTTAAATGACCCATAAGGAGTTGATATGCCGTTAAACAATTAATTCAATGAAAGCACCCAAGAAAATAAACTTTCGGCCTTAAATGACCCTTAAACAAACAAAGTAATCCAAACGTTTTATGTCTGTTTAAATTCGCAACAACTGTTTCAAATATTTTCTTCTTGGTGAAATCAATTTTCTAACGTGTGGTCACGTTTGTAACATTCTTAAAATGGTTATTATCTAACTAATATATTTAATTTTATTCTTTTTTGCTTTGCGATAACTTTACGTCTTTTATTTAGAATTTTCAGAGGAGTTTTATCATACTTTACAAGATCTTGCCTATCATTTGAAGTTATTGATTAAATAATTTCACTTCAAGCCACTAAAACGCTAAGGGTTAATCAGTGTGAAATCATATGGGAAAATCAGAACACTATTAAGAAGAGCGAATAATAAAAGAACAAGAATTAAGATGACGATTGATATTTCATTTAAATTTTTGAAGATCAAAGTTGAATGGAAAGCAAGAAACCGGAAGAGTTACACAAGTGAGAAGTGCGAAGAAACAGTTAGTGTAGAAATAGTTAGTGTAGAAACAGTTAGTGGATAAACTTTTAGTGTAGAAACAGTTAGTGTAGAAACAGATAGTGTAGAATCGTTTAGTGTAGAAACTGTTAGTCAAGAAATGTTTAGTGTAGAAACTGTTAGTGTAGAAACGTTTAGTGTATAAACCGTTAGTGTAGAAACGTTTAGTGTAGAAACTGTTAGTGTAGAAACTGTTAGTGTAGAAACTTTTAGTGTAGAACTCCCGGCTCGATCTAGTTATTTCAACTGTTAAATGATGAGACCTTTCTGCTAATCTAGTAACTGCACTTAAAACCATAAAATTATATATTTCTTATATTATACGGCATAAATTCTCTCTCTTCACACTCACACGCACACATACACATACACACACACATATATATATAATGTGGTTTATATTTTTTTTATTATAGCAATCTTTATGTATCTTGAAGTAAAAAAGAAAAATCACCTACAATAATATATCACTGTAGTCGCTAAGCCTCATATAAACAAATAGTTAATGGAACTATTTTTAAAGTAGATATTTTAAGCTGAATTTCATATATGGTCCCAATATATAGTCACTTTGATATGTTTATTATATAAGAAAACTTTGAAGAAATTATACACATTGTTTTGTCAATAGCAGTTCTATAGAGAAGACATTGTCTTCACTTATTTCCTGAAATCTGTCATCGTGCAATGTGTTTGGTTTATTTTCGTTCTTGCGTACATGCGTATGTATGAGTGTGTGTATACATACTCATGCTTGTGTATAAACATATGTGTTTTTTTTTAGATATTACTCTTCTCGTAAAAGATCGTTGAATGTAATGTTTATTATTTGTCCAGTTAAAGATGTTTGTTTTCGGACCGTTTGCATGGAAAACAATATTTCTCTATAAGTTTAGCTAAAGATCAGCAAATGATTTTTTAAAGGTATTTGCTTATTTTTTCATTTCCTGTAGAATCCATCAGCAAAGAATTTTGGTTTTGTGTGGTGTTAATTTAATTCAATTATCAAATTGTAAAAATAATATCAGAAAATCAATAAATTATTTTTTTATGAAGTCGTCTTGCCTGGTTGGAGAATATGTCGCTATTCTTATAATTCAAACGACATATACTTCGATTAAATTGCCATTTACCCATTAATGGTGCAATTAAATCACCAGCAATCACAAGTAAAAGCAATAAACATATTACAAATGCTTACGAATAACAGAAAATTTACATCATGTCAATGCTAGAAACTTTAAACATAAGAAAAAAACCAATAAAACATAAATAACATTTTTTTCAAATTCAGGAGACATATTTTATAACCAAACAAAAAAAAAAATGAAAAAAGAAAAAATGTCACGGCAACTAGATCTGAGGCGTGAAGACGCGATTTTGCAAAAGGAAACCGACATAAAGTGTGAATACTCGTTATTTATATTAGAAAAAATACGAAACTGAAATATTACAAAGCAGAAACTCTTTGATAAAGAAATATGGAAGCGGACGATACTCATACATTAGACACTTATTATTTAAATATTCACTGGAATCCTAGAAAAAGAAAATCTGATATCTATAATATGCATGTGTGTGTGTGCGTGCGTGTGTGTGTGTGTGTGTGTGTGTGGATGACTATGCTCTCGTTTCACGATTGAACACTCTAGAGAAAGGGTAATTTTTTTTTTAAAGTGTTTGCTTTTTCTATTAACGCATCGATCTCTCTTCAGTTATAAACTGAGTACTATTGGCTAGGGGCATTTGTATACATCCCGTATATAATACGTTTAAAATTTCCCTTCCTTTGCCGTGCGCTTATAGGTTAGGGGTAGCGTCCCTGACTGATGCCAAATCGGACGAGTTTCGATCCTGGCTAGAAGCAATTGGATGTCTAGCTACACTGATGAGTGAAACAGGCTTATATGTGGACGACTATAATATATATATATATATATATATATATATACAAGTATAGGATTGGCGTATACAGAATAAATTCCAGTAACCAACAATTATTATTCTTAAAAGAGTGCTCATTACAGACTAGAGCAAATATAATTATTTATTTAAAAATTATAACATAAATATGTTGTAGTGATTTTATAACATATTTATGTTATAATTTTTAAATAGATAATTATATATACACACACACACACACACATATATATATATATATATATATATATATATATATATATATATATATATATATATATATATATATATATATATATATATGTAAGTGAACATAGAAGTCAACACTTAGAGTCGACAGTCTGTTTCATGCTAGAAGCAATCCTCAGGCCACCAGAGCTGTTATTTTTCTCGGCTAATTATATATACGGTTCAGTGGTTAAATACGTTAATAAAAACACCGATTAAATAAAAATAAAACTTAAATATATAAAATGAGAAATAAAAATAAAAAATTAAAAAAAATAAAAATAAATAAAAACAAGCAAAATAATTTAACCCAAACAAATAGATAAAAATTTAACGAATTCCGGTAATATAACCGCCAAAATAGACTACCCACAATGCACCACTGACCCGTATATATAAATAGCCGAGAAAAGTAACAGCACACGTTGTCTGACGATTGCTTCTGGCATGAAACAGACTGTCGCCACTAAGTGTTGACATCTATGCTTTATATTTACACACGCTATATCTCTGATATTGAGATCTTTATCCCATAAATATAGCACGCCTTAAGACTATATTTCTTCATATATATATATATATATATATATATATATATATATATATATATATATATATATATATATATATATATATATAAGCATGCGTGTGTGTTCGATTTATTCGGTTTCTACGGGACATTAACACTTTGCAGGTTATTTAAACACAGAAAATGTTTATGTATACTTTTTAGATTGTAACAATTTTGGGGAAGCTAATAATGATTTAGTCATGCAAGTTTCACTAATTAACCCATAGCTGGGAGAGTAGAGCTGGATTCATACTATTTGTGCCTAAGTGAATATAACGAACCCAACTGGAATTGGAATTCCAATTGACAATTCCGAGCCATTATTTGTTACACCACTCGCACCTAAAAGATTACAGGACCTGATATTCCCAAACCCTCGCCCATCGTGGTAGTGACCAGTTTCAGCGTTGCTTAACTTACGAGATATAACCGTCGACTAAGCCTGTGCCCGTGTGTGCGGGGTGTAGAGAGTGCGTTGTTCTTCTTCTATGTGCCGTATCCCTTCAGGAAGTAGCTCTCCACTACTTTGCAGACCTTACTAAATTTTGTCTTTTCAACCATTTATACAAACTCGTTCTCCTTCCTATCTATTCCGTCAGCCTTCATGACGTGGGCGATCATGGTCCTCCACAATTTCCTGTTCTTTGTAGCTCTTGGTAAATTTTCTATTTTTGCTATCTTTTCTAAACCCTGTTCTGCCAACCATTTACACAAACTCGTTCTCATTCCTATCTGTTCCGTCAGCCTTCATGACGTGGGCGATCATGGTCCTCCACAATTTCCTGTTGTTTGTAGCATTTTGGTAAATTTCTGCTCTCCACTCTCCCTCCTGCTTTCAATGTTTCTAATCACTTTTTCATCATCAAGTGTCCTAGAAATGTCAATTCTCTCTTGCTGATGTTAAATAATGTTTTTTTTTTCCACTTTCTCTAAAACTTTGTGTTTGGACAGATGTTCAGTCCATTGTATTCTCAGCATCCTTCTGTAGAACCATATTTTTGTTGTTTCACGTCACTTCTCCATCGGTAATGAGATGGTCCAGCATTTACTGCCATAAAGGAGTAACGATATTACATGAGAGTTCAGTACTCTTTTCTTTGATTCCAATGAAATTTTTCTGGAATACTTTGCTTAGCTTTTTGAAGGCATTTTTCTCCATTCTAATTCACCTTTTGATTTTTGTGTTGACTTTTCCATTCTCTGTTGAAACGTTTCCTAGATATTTAAATGTTTGCATTTGTTTAATTTTGCTATTTCCAATTCGTAATTCATATATTGGAATCTTTTTTGGCTAACAACCATACATTCTGTATTTTTGCAATGGCACAAATACTAATTCTCTTAGAATCACCTCACGGTAAAGATTGAATAAGACTTGTGAGAAGACGCATGCCGTTCTGTTTTCTTTCGTTGTAAATGAAACCCATTTCTGGTGAAGATTGGCATTGTATTTCTCAGGCTATAAATCAAAATAATTTTATTTTTAAATATATATATATATATATATATATATATATATATATATATATATATATATATATATATATATATATATATATATATATGAAAATATATAGAAAATAGGAAAGAACTGGTTAGGCAAATAATCCAAAGTTCTTTAGTATTTTTGTTATTTTTAAAAGATAGTGCTCGATACAAAAGTACAGCATAAATATAATTATTTATTTCAAAATATGATTCCAACACGCTACATAAGAGTTCTCATGTTTCAAAACAAGAGCCGAAAATTTCAATATAATTATTTGAATTAAATTCAATTAAAGTAAGCTCTGTTCCATCTTCAAGCGAAATTTTTTTTTGAATAACTTATTTCTGAAATTTACGTGTTTTAATAGCAGATTCATTATTGAAATCAAAATTTCCATATATATATATTTATAATTTTACCTGAATCGTTTGTTAATGGCTGGAAATAATGATTGTTGAACGCAGCCAACTTTAGCACAAAGCCATGTGATTAATGAAATCAGTATTAATGACTTGCAAGTGTAATGTGCTCACCATCAATTCATAGGCTTTCTTTGATGCGCCATGCACCTTCAGGATATGTCAGTCATGACTCTCTACAGCTTTCTGCTCCTTGTTGCACTAAACAATATTTAACACTTACCATTCCTTTTGGTCCTTACTCTGCCACTATAACATAGGAAAAGTTAACTTGCATGTGATTGTTTCTAATGAGATTTTCCTGTGTTTTTATACTTTGCTTTCACTTTTTAGTGTTTCATTTTCGATCCTCTATTAAAATACTTCCTAGATGTTTAGATTTTTGTACTTATTTGATTTTGGTCTGTCCAATTTGTAATTCACATATTGGATTATTTCTTGGGCTAACAACCATACATTCTGTATTTTTGCAATTGATGTTTAGGCCCTTTTTCTTGCTTTCCTTCACTATCTTCTATAGGAGTTCTTGTAGATTCTTTTCTGTATTTGCTATCAACACTGTGTCATTTGCATATCTTATGTTATTAAGATTGTGACTGCCAACAATGAATCCTGGCACAAATACTAATTCTCTGAGGATTAGTTCATTGTAAAGGTTCAATAAGTGTGGTTAGAAGACACGTCTTTGATTGCATAAGGTCAAATTTCCATGCCTCTTTCTTTACGATTAGTGCCTGGATTGTGAATTAAAAATCTCTTTCCGTTAAAATAGAAGTAAAGTGCGTTATCTAGTCGTATAGCTAGAGTGGACGGACAGTTGCATACTGGACATTTGTATCCCGGACAATTGCGTACTAGATAATTGCGTCCCTAGACAAATACGTCCCTGGATAATTGCGTACCTCTGATAATTTTTTGAAGATTACATTTTCTTTTTTAAGAGTTGTTTAATATAGAAATTTGCGCATCACTACCTTTAGGCCAAACAAAGCAGATAGGTTGTTATCATAAATAAAAAGAGAGGAAGCAGTTTCAGTTCACTCCAGCCATGCATACCACAAACATCTTATAGATTCTGGATTTTATGGATTATATTTTTATTTGGAACCCATGTTCCGAAAATCAAACACTGGTACGAGGAAAATTACAGCCATTTCTCTCATAAGAAAAGCGTCGATGAAACAAAAAGATATTGGCGATGTGTAGAGCAATCTTGCAACACTATTAATCTGTCATTACATTTTAAATAAAAATAAACTTTTAATTTTATTTCTTTTATTCTTTTTTCAAAAAATTATGATTACACCTATGCCTTTTTCAAAATATATGGTAATTACATTTAAAAGCTTCAAAAATTTATTACACGTACGTAATTACCAGCGACGCATTTGTCTAGGGACGCAATTCTTAAATATAGAGGAATGCAGTTGTCTGGTAGGCAATTGTCCAGGACGCAAATCTCCATTACACAACTGTCCTTGAATCGTATATCCATAATATATCCGTAATATTTATTTTGTACGAACCTGTATCTGAAGTTGGGGTAACGTACACCGCAGAGGAGTGGTAAATAAATATATTTTGCTGGTTAATTTGCTAATGTCATGAATTAATTATTTACTGGAAACCTTTTACATGTTAATTAATTCTAGCATAATTACTTAACTAGGCGCAGTTAGTTACTGAGGTATTTCGCCTCGGCTACCCTGAAGTCAAGCTATTGCTTTTGATTTTGTTGTCAACGGCAGGGATGTTACTTGATTTGAATTTTTAATAAATTTCTTAATGAAAGCCTCACGATAATATGAATGTGAATATTTTATATTTTGTCGGTGATAAAATAATCAGGATAAACATATCACGCCAAGACCTGACTGCAATTATAAATATTTTATAAACCCCTTTCGTGGAGCGAGCAAGACAATATAAAAAGGATAATTATCTCTCAAAGAACCACGGGCCAACATAGAAGCAATTATAAGCAATGTAAGAAATACAGAAAACGCGGAAAGCTTTTATGATAATCGATTTATTTTGATATAAAAGTATTGTGCCCTAATCTAATTTAAGGCTGTAAATAAATAGATATTTATATCTCTGATAAAATCATTAATAATCTTTCTGCGTATTTAATAGCAACGATTTGGGTTTTGTAGAATATTTATTTTTGTTAAACTCATGTACAAGGTCATTATCTTTAGGGGTATCTATCTATCTATCTATCTATCTATCTATCTATCTATCTATCTATCTATCTATCTATCTATTAGATCCAATTCATATCTATCTATCTATCTATCTATTAGATCCTATTCATATCTATCTATCTATCTATCTATCTATCTATCTATCTATATATCTATTAGATCCAATTCATATCTATCTATCTATCTATCTATCTATCTATTAGATCCAATTCATATCTATCTATCTATCTATCTATCTATCTATCTATCTATCTATTAGATCCTATTCATATCTATCTATCTATCTATCTATCTATCTATCTATCTATCTATTAGATCCAATTCATATCTATCTATCTATCTATCTATCTATCTATCTATCTATCTATCTATCTATCTATCTATCTATCTATTAGATCCTATTCATATCTATCTATAACTATCTAGTAGGGAGTCGGCCGACTTTTATAAATAAATTATTAGCATATATATATATATATATATATGTATTCTGAGAGATTTCGTTGAAATATTTAGACACGTTCTGTCTACTTATTTTTGATAAGTTCCTTTCATATTCGCGAATAAGCTTTTTTGTGCGGTTATAAAAGACGAGAGGAATATATATACATGTATATATATATATATATATATATATATATATATATATATATATATATATATATATATGAAATGCGTATATTTCGGCAGGGTGTTTTCATTCAGTTGAGTTTCATTAAATAATTTATGCAGTTTGCGTCTACTTATTTTAGATAGGACCCTTTCATATTCGCGAATAAGTTTTTTGTGCGGTTGTTAAAAGAGATGAAAATACCGTATTGGCTCATATTTTATTAATCCGAGTACTTTCGACATAGCATAATGCCATCATCAGGGTATTCTTAAATATAAAGTACATATTTAGTATTCAGGGCTGTGAAGGACAAAAATTGTTGTGGTCATCCGAAGATTACCATTTTTAGATGAGAAGTCACGAACTATGTGTCATCGCCGGTTGACAGACTACAGAAAATTTCCGGACTTGAGTAGTTTCTAGATAAAGGAAAAACTATTAATGGCAACGGCTAACA
>OZ010589.1:107604879-107614879 GCA_963932145.1 Acanthosepion lycidas | reverse complement strand
AACATAAAACTATCTTGGAACCCAGAACTTAAGCTTGCTAGATACCGTTTGCGATTGGAAATGTTTCAAGGAGTCTATACCCTACCCATGTGACCAAGCTGTTTCTGATTGAATTTTATAATCATGATGAGAAAGTTTAATGAATGACCAAGCTTGTCGAAGACCTAATCTGCTTAAAGTATCGAACGAGTTTGGCAAGCCAACAAAGGTGACATAGAGCTCTTAGAAATATTCATCAACGTCTTCAATTCATTTAGACAACGACGTTCAATAACAGCATACATAATGATAGAAAACTAAGTAGCCAGCCATTGGTAAACTAGCATATTGACGAAAACGTGTTTTATGAATTCATATTAGCAGCTTCTTCGAGATTAAAATGGCGAATAACCTTCAAGCACGACCAACAGGCTTGTTGCGTTTACAAATATGTGCTAATTCCGTAGGAGGCTGATATTTTTTCACATCAACTTACCTGCTAATATTATATAATAATTGAAATAGGAAAACATTTTGAATCTATCTATCTATCTATCTATCGCTGTGTATAAACGTGGCAGATTTTATAGTGAACTGGTAATCACGACATGTTTTTGCCTGGTTTCAAGTAACGCCATACCTGCAAATTAATAATCCAGTAAGTATGTTAAATAATGCATAATCAGTGATTGGAAAATCATTTTGCCGTCGAACTCTCTTATTGTATCACGTGATAGACTCTGAGAAATCTTCTTAAAGATGAAAGGCCATCGTCAATACTAAATATGTCTGATTATAAAGTATTCGCCGTAGATTAGCAAAAGCATTTCATTTTCACTATTATTGTTATTATTATTGTTATTATTATTATTATTATTATTATTATTATTATTATTATTATTACACCTTCCCACACAATTATATTTTCACACATGTACGTATCTATGTATGCACTTATAAATACGTGTACGCTTGCATACGCACACACACACACATACACGCACTCTGACATATATGTATGGAAAAATATGGATGAATTAAGACATAATAATTAAATAAGGGACAAATGGAAAATCTTTATAATTTGACATGTCGCTATTTAGTTTCCATTCATGAGGGTTTTCTGTTCCATATTTAAACATATATATGTTGTGTGTGTGTGTACGTGTGTGTGTACATGCGTATGTGTAAGTGTGTGTACGTGTGTGTACGTGTGTGTGTATTCTCTTTCACTCTCCCCTTCTTTTCTTACATCCAATTTTTTTTAAAATGTATACTGAAATTTTGATTTTTCTTTCTTCCTCTTTTAATATTATTTTTTTTCCTTTTCTTTTTTCCTTTTCTTCTCTCCCTTTTCCTTTCGTCTGGATAAATTGAATTCATTTATTAAAAAACTTCGGTCTGAAAAGATGAATACTTTTATATTCTTGAAATAAATTATAACCGAATGAATTTTTAAAGATCATCCGTACTCAATATATATATTAGGTTGGTGCAAAAATAATGTCGTTTTTTGACGTTCAAGTTTATGTGATCAAACGACATTATTTTTGCACCAACCTAATATATATACGTACATACATACATACATATATATATATATATATATATATATATATATATATGATCAAAACATCAAACACAAATGCGTATAAAAACATAATGCAAGGTGCTACCCGAATATTGGGGAAACTAAACTTCATATAGTTCTTCTCCCATGCTAAATACATTGAGGCCGAGTTAACGATTTATTCGATTGTTATTTGCCAACTCTATCCGCAAATTCTGACGCTGGTGAATATACTTCATGCCAACCACTTTTGCAAGAAATTTCTAACCGCCATTAATTATTAGATCACAAACACCGACTTGTCATGTTGATATGAAATCCATCTGTTTTAGTTTTTTTCTCATTTTGATGAAAGGAAGTGTTTGAAACTGACTGGTTTGATATTTTACGGTTTATCCACCCTTTGTGAGTTATTTGTAAGCCGAAATCAAATTTGAATTGTAATAATAATTGTTTTTTTTTGTTTCTTTGTGAATATTGCATTAACAGTATTTTTAGAATAATAGTGTATTTTCCAGATGTAAGTCCTACTATTTAGCCCATATGTGGGGAAGTAAATTTCCCAAGGACATTTGTTCCTACGTGAACGTAAATAATTCGATAGGGACAGAAATCTGAGAATGATTTCATTACATGCACATAAATATGGTAAACACAAGACATGAGTGGAGAAAAAACGGTAAAAATGAAAAAGAAAGATAAAAATAAGGACTATCTATATGAGTCAATGGATTCCCTTATAACCAGTATATATATATATATATATATATATATATATATATATATATATATATATATATAAGCTATATATATATAAGCTATATATATATATATATGAGCTTTATATATATTGGGTATATTTAGGCAGCAATTTTTCATCAATGCATGTTTCATTAAATAATATAGACAAGTTTTGTCTATTTATTTAAAGTAAGTTCCTTTCATATTGTCTGATAAGCGTAATAACATTATCATTGAAAGACGAAAGAAAATCACCATATTGATACATGTTTAAATCCAATCTAAGCTTTCGGCTGACATAAGACATTATTAAAGAAGTTTTCAATATATCAACCAATACACGGACGAAACAATGACAGTTTGTTTTTGTTGCGCGAATAATTTCAAAACAACGACTAACTTAATACTTTCCATACTTAATACTTCTCGTTTTCACTCTAGCGTGGTCATGTGTGACGTCACGAGCTGCGACGCGATTTTCGCTTGCGCGTCTCGTATACATGAGTTAGTCGTTGCTTTGAAATTTTTATGCAACAAAAACAGACAATCATTATTGTTTCGTCCGTGTATTGGTTGATATTTTGAAAAGTAATTGTCATCTTTGATAATGGCTTATGTAAGCCGAAAGATTAGATTAGATTTAAGCATGTATCAATATGGTGATTTCCTTTCGTCTTTCAATGACAATGTTATTAAGCTTATCAGACAATATAAAAGGAACTTACTTCAAATAAATACAAGTGACTAATCGGAATCGTTTATTAATACAGGTGTACATATGTACATTATACCAGTCAAAAAATGATTTATTATTTTGTTTGGTAACCATTTGCTTTAAAAACGGCCTTAATTCTTTGTGGCATGCTATAGACTAAATTTGTTAGTAAGTCAACCTCCTTCGCTAGACTTCTCCAGCATTTCTTTAATTCGTGAAAAAGCTCATTTTCTGTGTTAACTTTCCTATCACGCTTGTCCATTATCGCCCAAATGTTTTCAATTGGGTTATGGTCATGACCCTGACTACGCCGCTGCAAGAGTTTCTATTTACACTGGTTGCGCTTCCGGTTTTTCTTTCTTTCTATGTGCCATGCCCTTTCAGGACGTAGGCGATCATGGCTCTCCACCTCCCTCTATCCCCCTGTCTTGGTAAAAATACAAAAATCAATATATTACGGGTTCATCCATTTTTGGCCTACTACTATCTATCTATCTATCTATCTATCTATCTATCTATCTGTCTGTCTGTGTCTGTTTGTGTGTGTCTTCGTGTGTGTGTGTCTGCGTGTCTGTATGTAATTGTGTGTGTGTATTGATAACTTAAGACATTTGTGTGTGTCAGGACGCAAAGGAGAGTAATCTTTCTTATTTGACAACTTAAATTTCGAGTGGTTTGTTAAGGCTTTATTTCTTCGAATTAATTTGCAAATAATATTTTCTTGCCTCAGTTGTCAAATATAATAGCCCTTCAATATAACTTCCAACCGAATTACTCGGTCTTGACAAGGATTCTAAAATAAAAAAAATCATGTCTGAGTGGTGGAATGGTTATTGGTGTAGAAAATGAAATCGACAAACCAGAATCGAATTGTGGCTGTTGCATTTAATTTGTCGCAATATCATTGGAAAAAGCTTGAATCAATCCTATCTAAAAGTTAAACTGTAGGGTAGATTACGCTCTTTAACCTTGGTAGGGTGACATGTCGAAGAGAAGGACAAAGCCTTTGCCTCACCTGTACCGTCAACATGGCAGTATAAAGATCATTACTACACATGGCTTAAAGGTCTGAATGCTGAAGATTAAGAAAAAATCTGAAAAAAATATTTTGTTTCAGCTTTTTCTTAATCTTTAATCTGCTTCAATCTCTTAACTTGCTGTTAGTCAATAGTCATGAATGCAGGACTATTTCCTCACAGAGGAAACTTGCGGAAACAAAGATGTCCTTCTACAAAAGAATGGTGAGGATACAACGGATGATGAAGTTTAAAGAAAAATGGATATGCAAAGAGAATTTATAATTAGAATCAGAAAGAGTGGAAATTTCTGGAAGACATAAGGACACGCACAAAACACATTGAAGGCAAAAGAGGAAGAAAAAAAAACAACCTGACGAAACAGATTTGAAAAGAAAAACTTGTACTAATATACATTATTATTTTATCTGACTAATTTTTAATTGGCAACTGTCAGGTGCAACATTTACTCATCTTCCTGTGTCTACTAAGGGGAATAAAAGTTAATATAGACTATATCAGTAGAAGTTTGAAATTGACGCTTACGATGGTGCAGCTGCATTACTTTTGGGGGACAAGCAATACTGCAGAGAACGAAAATGGATATAAAAAGGGAAAATGATGTCCAACAAGATATGTGTATGTCACAGCTGTCAGGACAGGCAACAATTTCACAATTTACCCGTGCGGGCATTACAGTAAAAGGACAGCATATCGTTCAGCGAATATTGACTTAAGCTATGTCAGGAAAATGACAATTGATTATCACATATGTAGTCAATAGAAAACTTAATTTGTCCTGAAAAAGACAGCATTTCGTGCAACGAAGATTGAATAAGGTTTCTCCTGAAAAGGATATTTGATTATCACATATAATTTAATCGAGTAAGATTTAGTTTATCCTGAAAAGGACAGTATATCGTGCAGCGAATATTGACTTAAACTCTGTCCCGACAAAGACAATTGTTTATCACATATCATGTAGTCGATGGAAGACGAAATTTGTCCTGAAATGGACAGCATATCGTGCAACAAATATTGACTTAAGCTCTGTCCCGACAAGGAAAATTGTTTATCACATATCATGTAGTCGATAGAAAAATTAGTTTGTCCTGAAAAGGACAGTATATCATGCAGTGATGATTGACGTAAGTTTGTCCTGAAATTGACAATTGATTATCACATTTTGTTACCGGGCTATAAATGCAAGAAAATTAATATAAAACAGACGTGTGCTTAAGCATGGAATAGGGTCACTTAAGTACAGATTTTAGCTAATTTTGAAATAAAAATGGCTGCAGATTGAAGATCATAAGACTTAATGCAATGAATACCTTATTGATAGATTAATGCTATTAAACACAAATGCGCAAAGAAATTTATACACACACACACACACACACACACACACACACACACATATATATATATATATATATATAGACAAAGAATTAATGGCAAAATCGCTTCGCTAACAAGACTTAATGAGACATTAACTTACTATCAAATCCTTGGATAATAAGATCCTTATATTCGTAATCTCAAAGACATATCTTCAACTGTCAATGAATAGCAGAATTTAAAAGGAAATCTTTCAGTCTACACATATTTCATCTTAACCTTTGCCTATGTATGGGAAAAAAATTGTGCCCTGAAGATGACAATTTTAAATTGTCGAAAGTACTTAGCAAGTGCCTTCCATCTGACAAAAACTCGAATATAAGGATTTTATTATTCAAGGAAGTGATAGTAAGTTAATGCCTCATTAAGCGAGATGTGTAAATTATTCTCGAGTAGTTTATAACACGTATATTTATCATCTCTTAGCTGCGTCTCTCTTTGTGGAGTGTGCGCTCAGGAGCGTCTCAATCAAACGAATGATTCGCAACTTGGGAAAATTATATTGAGAGATACCCAGACCTGAGGAACAGCTGCCCGAGGCCGCGCCCACGGATTGCACCAGAGGGTTCGGTGCTTGCACCGAGGCCATGGCAATCAACCGTTGCGGGAGTTCGGCAATTTTTATTCCTAGCCCGGGTGTACGCGCTGCACGATATGCTGTCCTTTTCAGGAAAAAATAAGTTTTCTATCGACTACATGATATGCGATAAAAAATTGTCCTTGTCGGGACAGAGCTTAAGTCAATATTCGCTGCACGATATGCTGTCCTTTTCAGGACAAACTAAATTTTCTATCGCCTACATGATATGTGATACTGGTCAAGGAAAAAGAAAAGTTAAGAGCAAAGCAATTGTTGATGATATTGATTTTACCTACTCAGTTTTATATAGCAAAATCAACGATCTATACTATTCGTATAAATAAAGAGACGATCATGTCTTTCCTTCCATTTTCCAAACAATATCTCTTACGCCATCAAGTCTCTTATTTGCAGGTACGGTAAAATTAAAATGTTCGTCTATATTTTATCTGTTTAGCAGTTTTTTTTTTACTTAGATTTAATGATTTCCATTAGTTTTGTCTATAAACTTGTGCACAAAGTCCTGGTGTTAAAGTTTAAATAAACAATCATCTTGGAACGGATTAATATATTTTAAATTGATTCCTATTGGAAACATATTTTCGGTTTACGAACATTTCGGGTTACGAACGGTCTTCAGGATCGAATTAAATTCGTGAACTGAGATACCACTGTATATGTGTAGGTAGTCTCACCCCAAAACGCAAATTGTTATGAACCCAAATATTAATCTAAAAACGCAAGCCTTATTCTGAAATAGCCTCGTCATATTAAAACCTTTGCATGGATGCTATGCAGTGTCCCAAATCCATTCAGAAATATCTAAACAGTCAGCTGTATAGAACCGATTCCTCAGATCAAAGGTTAAATATGGCTTTGAGAGAGTGAAGCCAGTAGATCTTGGCGAAGACCATAAATCCTTGAATCTTGTCGACAGAATGGCAAAGAAGTGATATCACGCAACAGCAGCAACACCCAAAATGAATATTACGTATAATCAAGATGTTCATATCCCAGATTACTTCAAATAAAAGGTTAGGAAAGAAACCCCTATCTATATTGGGAAAGGGCGACAACAGCTTACTGGTCTTGAGAAATTGTTTGAAGAGAAAGATTATATAAATTTCAAATGACTGGCTCTGGCTGCTCAGAAGATGATTGAGGAACAGTTCCTTATGAGGAAACGACTGATATTACACCAAATATATATATATATATATATATATATATATATATATATATATATATATATATATATATATATATATATGTTGTGTGTGTGTGTGTGTACATATATTGTATGTATTTAGGCAGCATATTTAAATTAATGCATATTTCATTAATTAATATAGACAAGTTTTGTCTATTTATTTTAAGAAAATTACTTTCATATCGTCTATCATTGTTGCTATGTCCGTGTATTGTTTAATTTATTGTAATGTAATTGTCATTTCTGATGATGGCTTATGTAAGCCGAAAGCTTAGGATTAAAAAAAAACATGTATCAATATGGCGATTTTCGTTCATCTTTCAATGATAATGTTATTAAACTTACCAGACGATATGAAAGGAATCTGCTTAAAATAAATAGAGAAAAATTTTTTATATTATTTAATGATCATGCATTAATATATATATATATATATATATATATATATAATATCATTATTAAAATAATTATTATAATAGATTACAATAAAATCATTTTACATTCCTACACAAAAATTTTCATGTTTCGGAACTATAATTGTTCATCATTGGCCGATAGTAGATAAAATGTGATATTATATGATATCTATCGTCGCCCGATGAGGAACGATTACATTTCCGAAACATGAAGTTTTTGTGTAGCGACGTAAAATGATTTATTCGAATCTATTATAATAAAATATTTTAATAATATTATATTTTGGTCTACGATTGTATTGACCACTTTTTACACGCATACACACATTATATCTATCTATCTATCTATCTATCGATCTATATATATATATATATATATATATATATATATATATATATATATATATATATATATATATATATAATGTGTGTGTGCGTGTGTGCGTGTGAATTTAAGCGTATTTGTATTTATTCGGGTCTATATGTATTACTGACACTATACATAAATTCTAGATATTGTTCATGAAAAATGTTTATCAAGCTTACTTTCTAATTATTGATTTTTTGCTCCTTTCAGGTAAGTGGTGATATTGAACATCTTCTTCTTCAATGAATTCGCAGCGAAAATTTCTGAGGTAATGTTAATAATTATAAATTACCTATTTTCTGTATTTTTGAATTTCTAAGAATCATAAAAATATATTTTCTTTCGAAAATCATTATCCAGATACATTTATACATGTTAAATATTTTCTTCTTAACTCTTAATATTAATACACAAATACATACATACACACACGTGTATACATACATATATATATATATATATATATATATACATACGTACACTCTAGTCCTGCTATTGAGCACTCTAACCATAAATATAGAATACCTTAAGACTATATATATATATATATATATATATATATATATATATGTATATATATATATATTAAAAAACTCCCCAAATGTTGGTACGACTAACAGACTACCTGTCAAATACCTGAAACCTTATACAATAAACAAAGAATGCCCAAAAGGCAAACACCAATGTGCGCAGTAAAATGCTCATCTAAGCTATCCAGACAAAGTCTCGCACATTAATATTTTAGGGTTATAAGTTATTTTACTGGATTCGTAATAA
Organism: Acanthosepion lycidas; assembly: GCA_963932145.1. Classification (NCBI taxonomy): domain Eukaryota; kingdom Metazoa; phylum Mollusca; class Cephalopoda; order Sepiida; family Sepiidae; genus Acanthosepion; species Acanthosepion lycidas. The sequence continues at coordinate 107,606,107 of OZ010589.1, read as the reverse complement.
GGAAACAACTACTCAGACCTACTGATTCAAAACTGAATTTTGAATTTCTAGGTCTGAGGTGTGGCGTCGTTATTACTGAACTAATAAGATAAATTATAACCATGAAATATTAGTGTTCAAACTTTTTATAGTTTATCAAATATATATACGGAATTATTTTCATGGATATTTAAATTATTTTTTATATTCGTTCTTCAATGTTTTCCGTTTTTTATTTTTAAATTATTCTTTGATAAATGACCCAGGAACCGAAAGTGTATACGGGCATAAGAAACCAACATGAAAGAATACTCCTTTCAAAATTTTTATTCACTGTAATATATATATATATATATATATATATATATATATATATATATATATATATATATATATATGGATGTATAAAAGTGAACAGTGAAGTCAACACACACAGGCGACTGTCTGTTTCATGCTAAACGCAATCGTCAGGTAATGCGCATTGTCTTTTTGCTCGATTTTTTATATATCCAGGTTAGTGCATTGTGGGTAGTCTGTTATAGTATTCCAGAGTTTATTTTGCTAAGCTTGTAAATTAAGTTAATAATAAACAAATAAACAAATCAAGCTCACCAAAATAACCGTAAGAATAGTACGATAGATTTCCCTTAATGCATCACTAATCTTTATTAGTATCTTTAGCTGTTGACTTCACTGTGCACTTTTTCTTTACATACACTATACTGACAACTTTAACATATAAATATAGCATTCCTAAGAACTATATTTTATCTTTATCTATCCTTCTATCTCCCTTTTTCTTTCTTTCTTTCTCTCTCTCTCTCTCTCTCTCTCTCTCTATATATATATATATATATATATATATATATAGATAACTATATATATATAGATAACTAGACTCGTTTCGAAAAACCCTCGAATTTTTGATTTGCAAATAATCAAATCAATCTCGAGGGAAAAAAAGGTTTTAAAAAAAGAAAGAGCTACAAACATGAAATACTGTCGAACAAATCGCACAGATGCAGGTCTGAAGCCCAAAGAAAAAACCCCGATACGAGTAGACAACTAACTAAGAAAAGTGCTCAATACAATCGTAGAGCAGACCTAGATACACCTAGTGAGCCAGACAAATCTACCTAGGTTTCACCTAAACGGATCGTCAGGGAAAGTAAGGCATATATCATGAAGAAGTGACTGTACAAAGAATTAATTGTTAATGTTAATTAATGGCGAAATCCCTTCGCTAATA
>OZ010589.1:107509879-107594879 GCA_963932145.1 Acanthosepion lycidas | reverse complement strand
GAGACTAGTTATTGTGATTATTTACATTGTCCGCATCTTTGCTGCCAAATTCATGACGTTTCGGCCGTAGTACGATCCGGCCATCTTCAGGTGACTAGAATTTCGAACTGAACCCCTGTGGACGAAATAAATTCTGTGCCTTTTTATAATTATTTTCATGGTAATTATTCGGATGAGCTCTTCCCTATGGTAGCTAGACTTTATGAATTTAAACACAATACTAGACTTGCGTCGAGATCTCATCAATTTACAGTTGAACTAGCTAGATGTAACTTTAAGTTTTATGCTAGCAGTTTGTTTAATCGCACTTTGGAACTCTCTTTCAGCTCCATTATTTCAAGCCAACTTTAATCTGTAAAAATCTAAACACATCGCTATCTACTCATCTTCTGATTACTCTTTCCACTTTCCGTTCATTATTACTGTTTCTCTTCATAATTCTTCAACACATTGTAACCCCTTGTGTCTTAGTGGCTTTACTGCCTTACTTGTAGAACTCCCTTCCGGCTCCATGCTTTCCAGCCATCTTTAATCTGCAAAAACGTATATTTAATGTTAATCGCTATCTTCTGTCCTCCTGATTACTCTTTCCGCTCATTACTAATGTTTCTGTTCCAAATTCTTCTACACCCTGCAACCTTTGTGTCTTAGTGGCTTTACTTCCTTGCACGGGGTGATACCGATTAAAAAAATAACATATGGAATGAATATTAAAAACCTGAAAACATTAAGATATAAATAAATGACCAAAGAAAAAAATTAACAAAAAAAAAAAAAATAAATAAATAAAACTTACCAAAATACTTACCAAAAAACTTAACAAAAAAGAACTTACCAAAAAACTTAAAAAAAAAAATGCCAAAAAAAAAACTTACCAAAAATAAACATAAAGAATCTGAAAAATATTCTTTAAGTTCATTTATTATCTTTGACCTTTTTCAGTTCTTATCGTACATATTTGTATGACGTATCAGGACTTTCTTTTCTTTTTTACTGTTTGATGACGATTTCTTGTCTTAAGGCCATAATTTGATGTACTAAGATCAGTAGCTTCTTACTGCGCATGATCAGTTACATCACATACGCTGGCATTAAGTAAGTAACCGAGTTAGTATTGATTGGTTAGTGGTGGCACTCGGTTGCAGCCCTTAAGCATTGGACATCAGAAATGATCATTGGGCATTAACAATGTCTACTGGGAAAGGATTAGTTTGCATATCATCTAATAGCTTATTAGTACTTCTGACAGCTGAAAACTAGCTTGGAGTTTGAGAGATGGAACTTTTTATTGACAGTGCACGTTCAGTTATCAGTGTTGCATTGTTGATCCACAATTAAAACGCTTGCCAGCTGTTTGTCGTTGACATCTTCGCCTTTTCGTTTGCTTGAATATATTTATCTCTACCGTTTTTATATTTGAGACTTGTTTCCATGGGTAGCAAAGAGCAACTCGCATTTTCTCTTTCTATACACACACGCACAGATATGCATATATATATATGAAGATCTATATAAGAAGATTTTAGTCATTTATGAAGCAGAACCATCTAAAATTTCTGATTTTAAATTTATTTTTGTTCCGTGTTTGATTCGTTTTATGATCAAATTTACAAGGTGAATTTGAAAAAGGTCTAAACCAAAGAAAAAGTTGATTAAATAGCCTGAACAAAGAAGATTTGTCAATTTTCAACCAAACCTATATATATATATATATATATATATATATATATATATATATTACTCTGAGTAGTGAATTTTAGTATAGATAATATATATATATATATATATATATATATATATATATATATATATATATATATATATATATATAAGGTAATGAAAATTTGGTAATCCGTATGGATAATCCCAAGAAAGTTGTAATCCAGATACCTAAATGTCAAACCAGAGAGAATATTAATTGAATTTAATTAAAATTAGAAAACAGACAACCTTAAGTTTCCATTGATTATATTTTCATTTCCCCAGGAAGATTTTTTTTCCTGGATCTTCAGATCACATTTTCAAGCATAAAAATGATTTTAAATTTATGTATTATTGTTAATACACTTTTGAGGGGTACTTATAAGTTGGTGTACGGTGGTAGAGAGAGTTGGAGGTGAGGAAAACAGATATGATCGAAATTAGAGAAGGACAGGATAGAAAGGAATCATTTTAAATCTATTTTTATTAAAATACTTAAGAGTAAGGAAGAGGGTAAGGACCAGACATTGACCTATTTAATATGTCATCTCACAGGAAACAAAACAAAGAGAAAAAGAAGAAAAGGTATAAGAAAGCAAATGTAGAAGCAGGTGTCTGAGGAAAAGTGGGTAACGAAGAAAAGGAAGAATCATTTACATATATAAGCATATTGAAGTTATTTTAAAAAGAACAAAGATTGATATATTTGGCAGTTAACGTTTGGGATTAATTTTAAAATTATCAACAATATAACATAGGATAAAAGGAATAACTAATATAAAACGAATATGAGACAAAAAATATTAATATTATTAATAACAACTAAGGAGCAGAAAATTAATAATTAAAATCTAAAAATTAAAAAATAATCTAAAATTTAAAATCTTAGATCTTAAATTCATAATTTAAAATTTAAAAATTTAAATTTTAAACTAACCTTAAAAATTTAAATAGTATCGAAAAAATATATAATGCAATATCGAAAAACATATCAAAATGAAAAAAAATTTTTTTTTAAATTAAATTATAAAAAAAAGTATATAATATCGAAAAAACATTTCGAAATGAAAGACAATTTAAAATGATGATAATATTATTATAATATCGTTATAATAATCATAATATTAATAATAATAATAAATTAGAGGCATAATAATCATAATAATAATAATAATAATAATCAACTAATCGCAATACCAATGAGAGGAATAACGGTAGAGTAATAATGATGAGACGGTAATATTAGATGAGTTATAAACCATTTAACCATATATGTTCTTGCATATATGTACATATTAACACACACATATATATAAATACCTATACACCCACACACACACATATATATTCATATATACATATATACACTCATACATACATACACACATATACATACGTATACACAAACATATATATATATATACATACATATATACAGATATATATACACACATGTACATACATATATACGCATGTACACGCACATACGCATCCTCACATATATATACATATATTTCTAAACACATACACTCATATGTACATACACGTATATATATATATGTGTGTATGTATGTATACACATATAAGCAAGTAAATCCTCCCATATATAAACACCTACACACACATGCACACACATATGTGCATATTTATAAATACCATATAATCAACTCCAAATGTCAACACAATTATATGAACACATATGAATATACATATGCCCATATACAAAGATCTATACACATATACAGTATAACATAAGCAGTTAAGCCTATATATGGGGACACCAGGTGTTATTTCAAGTCTAGATAATTTAAAATTCCGGAGTTTCCAGGGACAGGCCTCCCAAATATTAGTTTGTTATTTTGTGACAATGCCTGTGCCTGCATTTGAAGATAATTTCATTGCGGTTATTTAGTAATTCCATTATATTTAATTATTAAGATTTTTTCCTTAATGCAGAGGTCACATCTGTCTCTAAAGTTTCTATGAGTTCGCGCCCTAGGCATAATTCTTCATTTTAACTGTAGTGTGGAACCGTTTTCCGTCAGATACCAATAGTATTTAGGTATATATATATAGGGGGATAACGATATATAAATTTACATATTTATTAAAGACATTTTTTATGTTTAACGTTCTTTTTAACGTTCTTTTTTTTAAACGTTCTTTAGGTCGAATTTACTGCTTATAAACTTCGACCTTGCCAACCGAACGATCCTTTGTGGCCGAATCGGTTAGGCACGCCGGGTAGATGGCAGTTCCGTATAGGATGCAGGTTCGAATCCTGTCAAAGGACGAATATTTTCTATGAAAATTTCTCGGACATTCAGGCCGGTAAATGTTATTTAATACTGTTTATTATAAACAGAGAATTTACTTAAATACTTGTATCTATAAAAAGAACGTTAAACATAAAAAATGTCTTTAATAAATAAATTGTAGGACTTTGTCCATTTCTTAATGTATAAATTTACATTGTATATTCTTAATGTATAAATTTACAACTCTGTGTAAGTGATCATCGAAAATAAAATCAATCATCAACCCCATCTCTGAAAAACTAAAAGATAAGCCACCACCAAAAAGGATAAGAAACAATAGCAAAAGAAGCAGGCATATACAAAATAAGTTACCCCAAATGCCCAATGATGTCTAACGGCAAAATATCTTTAAATCTAAAAAAAATGTCTATATGAGAATTATCTTGATATATTTAAGAACAACACTTTAAATTCATTGTTAGTTCACCGTAACTCATTTGATCTAATAAAAGCAAGTTTGATGAAAAGTGATCAAAGTAGACTAAGAAAATGAACTAAGTGTACACATATCTCCTCGGTCAATGTTAGACCGGGCTCATACACAATATCATCGACCATCGCGAAAGCATTAGTAATACAATGATGTATATCGACTGATAGAATTCACAATTCACATATATAAACTGAGAGATGAACTAGGATTGGGCTAATTTCAAAAAGTCCATTACAAGCATGGGTCATGACACAGCATGTTGGTATTTCAAGCTGCTTCAAAGAACCGAATTGTGATTGTCTGGATGGTCATTTTGAAAGATTTTTCGTTATAACACGTCGATGTTAATATTTGCAAAAGTGGTAGAAAGGAAAATTCACATACGTGTGGAAAATCATTTGGGCGAGCAAATAGTAGTGTCTCGTTAAAATAAACAATATATATCAAGAACTTTATTCAGACAATCCTGCAAAAGGAATGCTACCGATTGTTCTAGCAGAATAACACTCATCCACACCACATGACCTGAGAGACTCAGCTTGCTCTGCTAGATGTGCTAATAAATCACTAGCAGGCATGATATCAACATATTGATAAAATGGTTCGATACCAAACTCTTTATGTGATCACACCTACAACACTTGTGGCATTGAATAAGGAGTTGCAGGAGTCGTGGAATAATGTATCTCATGGTCCGACTCACCATCTATATGATTATATACATTAGATAATACAAGGAAAATGTAGATCTATACACATATACAGTATAACATAAGCAGTTAAGCCTATATATGGGGACACCAGGTGTTATTTCAAGTCTAGATAATTTAAAATTCCGGAGTTTCCAGAGACAGGCCTCCCAAATATTAATTTGTTATTTTGTGACAATGCCTGTGCCTGCATTTGAAGATAATTTCATTACGGTTATGTAGTAATTCCTCAGGTTCATTATATTTAATTATTAAGATTTTTTCCTTAATGCAGAGAACACATCTGTCTCTAAAGTTTCTATGGGTTCGCGCCCTAGACATAATTCTCCATTTCAGCTGTAGAGTGGAACCGTTTTCCGTCAGATACCAATAGTATTTAGATAACGCTTTTCGGTGTTTAAGGGATTCATTAGTGAAGGAATATATATATATATATATATATATATATATATATATATATATATATATATATATGTGTAGGGGGATAACGATATATAAATTTACATATTTATTAAAGACATTTTTCATACATCATTTATCTTGAAATAATTGCATGTATTAATCTTTTGAAGAAATCATTTACCAGAATACGAATATATTATTTTGAAGTTTAATCTTAAGTATCGGAATGTTTATACAAAAAAAAAAAAAAAAATTAAGTAATTGAATTCACTGAAGGGTACTAAGATTTTTCATTTATGATTAGTAAATATAGTTTTTAATTAACAGTAATACCACCTAACCCGTACAAACTAATACAGAATTCTAAAAGATTTAAAAGTTTATAAATTATGCTGATTAAAATTTAATAAAAAACGAAAACAATTCTAGTAAAAATACATTATTCATCGAAAAAAAGACAACACTGTCCAGATTATATCTTAATTATAAAAGGAATTAAAATATTTCGTAATTGAATAATATTATAGTTTTATTGAATTTTTCATTTTATGATTAAGGGCAGATTTTCTGAAAATGAGATACTGTTTTACAAAAAAAAATGTAACGTGTATAACAGATGTAAACAGATGTTTTTATCAAGATTGTCTAAGAAAAAGAGTATTTTTTTAAAATAATTTTCTATAATTTGTGAATAAGTTCTAAAACTTTCATTAAAATCCTACAATTATTTGATTTTTGCAAGAATTTCCAAATCAATGTGTTTTTGCACCACAAAAAGACGCTCAAAGTTCCCATATTAGTTGATGTTTATCCGTGATGCAAGAAAAGCAATTTTTTTTTTGAAATTTCGAACATTATAAGAAGGATAAAAATATATAGATATTTAGTAATAAAAAAAAAACCCAAAAAACTTTGGTCTTTCCGCTTAATACGAATAACATAAAGATTTTGATGAATTTTTATTTTTTTAAGTTTGGGTCATTTTTCATCCTATATTCTCATTTTTTGGTGAATTATATATATATATATATGTATGCCTTGATGAGACTCGTCGGATAAGAATACTTTTACATCTTGCCTCTTTTTTTAAAATTTTTTCTCTTCTAGAAAAACATGGACACACATATGTTTATTTAAAATTAAAACATAAGCACGTTATACCATGATTACAAAAATCGCCATTTTGTTTCAACATTGCTGTTGTCTTGTCAAGTGATGGTGTTGATTGAAAATTTTGCAATGGCGATTTTTGCATTGATGTTATAACAAAATGCTTATGTGATAATTTTAAATAAATATTATTCACTCTACTTTGTATAGAGAACATTTTGGATTATTTTGATTATTGTAATTTTATTCCATCAACCATGTATTCAGAATCAATAAGGATAAAAGGAAGATATCTTAGCCGAGGCTTATCGTTCTCTGAAGGAGTTTATCAAGGCAAATAAAAGGGTTTTAATTTGTAACAAGTATTTATGTCCAATACCAAAAATGTAATTTTTTTCTAGACTAACAACATTTTTGCTGTTCTCTATAAACAGAGACAAAACTTTTACTCTTATTACAAAATAAAAACCTTGCTATTACCTTGATAAAGTCTCTCCAAGAACGAAACGCGTCGACTAAGATAAGTTTGATTTTAGTCTTTATTTATATTGTCAATATACAGATACATTTTAGTTAAAATTTTACATACACACACACACAAACACAGACACACACACTTACATATCTCTCTCCCTCTCCCTCTCTCTCTCTCTCTCTATATATATATATATATATATATATATATATATATATGTATATCTATCTATCTATCTATCTATCTATCTATCTATCTATATATATATATATATATATATATATATATATATATATATAGTTTGGTTCATATTTCTGTGTTACTTTGTATATTATCATTTGTGATGCCATTGGAGTAAACATGAAAATACGTCTTTGCACATAGCACATTCTGACTGTATCTTTTCACATCAAAAGCTGTTTGGTGAATTTCATCAACTTTTAAGTAAAATCACAACTATTAATAGTAGCGGCAAGGTTGGAAATATGCCTGGGTAGACTCATCTCGCTATATTACCAAGCCGGTTGGGTGGAGACGCAGTGCCAACCTACCGTTTGGCCGTACACCTCTATCTACTTATTACTAACACTATTGCTTTGTATATATCATCAACAAACTTGTTCATCCTACCTTCGTCTTCCGTGTCTTTCTTTCTGACCCCTAAACAGGCTACAACTGTAATGAAATAATTATTGAAGTATTGAAAAATTATTGTTGAAATATATACATATATATATATATATATATATATATATATATATATATATATATATATAGAGAGAGAGAGAGAGAGAGAGATAGATAGATAGATAGATAGATATAGAGACACATCCCTGGCTAAAATCTTAAGACCAGATGCAAAAGGCTTAAAAAATATAAAATACTGTTACTTTAACCAAAATATATGTGCGAAACATTTACATTTAATTAGAAAATGTAGTTTATCAACAAAAAAATGATAATTTTAAGCATTGAATTGATTAATTTAAAGAAACATTGAAATAAGCATTTTTTTGGTTGGTCATAAAGATAAGACCATATGTGAAAAAAAAAATTTTAGAACTAGTCAGTGTGCTCATAGCTTCAGGCGTGTAGACTTCTTCGTAGCTCATTTACAGTATTAAATTTCAGATTATAAAATGGCTATGGGTAAAATTTTAACAGTTTGAACAGGGCAGGATTGTTGAACTTCAAAGACGTGTTATTTCGCAACGAGCCATTGCAAATGAAATGAAATTTTCGTTTTTTTTCAGTTAGAAGAGAGTGGGATTGACACAAAACTATTTTAACCTGTTCTTTTTCTAGCTGAATAACTCAAAAGGTTTTTCAGTAATTATTGCTACAAATGGTGTCAATATGGCGAAACGTCTGAAAACTTGAAAAAAAGAAACTAAATTGTTTAGTGGATTATAGATATTAAATATTTTGTGGGATGGACAATTATGCTGTATCACGATTTCGACAGTTTTGCTGTTACACCATATATATATATATATATATATATATATATATATATATATATAATTTTAAACTTTATTTTTAGATGGTATACATATTTGAGTCGACGGTGCATTTGTTTATTAAACAGTATGTTTTTAGTGAGTAATCATAAATGATGTTTTAGTGAATACTCACATTTGAGAAGGCGCCTCACTTTTTAATAAAACAGTACCCACTAAAATAACGTGTGACAAAAATGTGTCACATTGATAAAAAAATCCATTACATTAATATATATATATATATATATATATATATATATATATATATATATATATATATATATATATACATACATACAGTAATCAATGTGCGATAACTTGTATATATATATATATATATATATATATATATATATATATATACTGATAATCGTTATATATATATGATGATGATCCTTCTATATATATATATATATATGCATATATATACATATATATATACAATGATAATCATTATATATATATATGTGTGTGTATATATATATATATATATATATATATATATAATGATGATCTTTCTGTATATATATATATATATATATATATATATATATATATATATATACAATGATGATCCTTCTATATATATATATATATATATATATATATATAGTTTAGTTCATATGTCCGTTTGGTTATGTATATTAGCATTTGTCATACCATTGCTGTGTAAATGACTTATATCATCTCTGCGAATATGAAAATTCTGACACTGTTTCTTTTGACATCGAAGAGCGCTTGGTATTTTTCATCGTCTGTGCCTCTCTTATTTTTTAAATAAAATCTAAAAGCGGATCTCTTAATAGTAACGGCGTGGTTCGAAGCATGCGTTGGAAGCCTTGTATCTATGGACACATGTATCTATAGAGACATGCAACAATGAAGATTTGTATCTATGGAGACATGTATCTATGGAAACATGTACGTGGGATGCAGGACCAGTCGAAAATGCAAAAGCGTCAATCACGGCAAAGCGGACATGGCGAAGGAAGCGAACGCCAAAAGACGAAGAGAACGAGAAGGCGGTCCGATGTGGTGAGAAGAGATGCAGTTACTCAAAGGGGTCGGATTAATAATGGCGGAAAGGTAAGGTATAAGCAGAAAATTGAACGCCATGTTGTAATCCTTAGCTGACTTCACAATTTGAATGGTAAGGTCATGGAAACTGATACACATCCAGGAATTTTGTGCGAAGAGAAATAAAATGGACGATTATTTGGAAGAAAAATCAACACACTTGGAAATTCCTTTGCATATAAGAAAATAGCCATAAAATAAATTTAAAAGCATCAAAATTAAGAGTAACATTTGCATTAATATAGATAATATCCTCCTCTTATTTATTGAAAAAAAAGAAAATACTTACTGACAATCAAAGAAGTGGATTTCTTTAAGGCTGAATTTCAAATGTATGTTGGTTGATATATATATATATATATATATATATATATATATATATATATATATATATATATATATATATATATATATATATAATATGAACAGATAAAGTAGAAGTTCAAAGCTCATAGCATTTATTTATTTAAAAGTGCTCAATACAAACTAGGGCAAAATGTTTTTGTCATATTTTTATTATAATAAATTACAATATATATATATACATATATATATATACATACATACATATATATATATATATATATATATATATATATATATATATATATATATATATCATAATAAATTACAATAAAAACATTTTACATCGCCACACAAAAACTAAGTAAAAATTTACTAAGATGGTACTTCTTCCGGTGAAGATAGGTAACTTCTGATAAAAATGATTAATTACGGAAATTTAAATTTCGTAAGTTAAACGTTGGTGCATAAGGTCAAAATTAAAAATATACTTATGGGTATGTCTAGATAAAACTTATTTTATTATGTTTAATTCTTGTCCCAACTTTAACTTCCGAAAAGAGGTAAAGGTTTGTTTTTAAATTTCCATAATTAATCATTTTTATCACAGATTATCTACCATCGCCTGAAGAAGTACCATCTTACGACTGAAACATGAAAGTTTTTGTGTAGTGGTGTAAAATATTTTTATTGCAATTATATATATATATATATATATATATATATATATATATATATATCTTTTAAGCAGACTGACCCCGAGCAAGGCACCAATGCCACTAAAACACAAGGGGTTACAGGGTGTGGTTGAATTAGGAACAAAAACATTAATGATGAGCAGGAAGAAAAAAGAGTAACCGAGTTGACATCAGATAGCGATTGACTTTGCATTGAAATTTTTGCAGATTAAAGTTGGCTGGAAAGTATGGAGACAAAAGGGTGTTCTACAAACGAGAACTGCGATAAAAGAGTGTGTTAGCATAAAATTTACGGCTACATATAACCAGTTCAACTAAATTGATGTGCATTCGATGCCAGTCAAGTGCTTAAATTCAAAAACTCTAGGTACCATAGCGAAGAGCGATATTTATTCTGCTATGTACAGAAACGTGGCACAAGGCCAAAATGTGGAATGGGGAAAAGGACGGTCTTGTTTTGTCTTAACGTTAACTTAGCTAGTTACAAACATTGACTCAAACATACAACAATGTTCCTTGCACCTCGTTCTGAATTACTTTTCTTATTACATCCACCATAATACCACAATGTCTTTATGATAGTTCCAACTAGTCCCCATATGTAAATTGATTGTCTGGGGGGTGGTGAAGAATAAACCAACAAATTTAAAAATCTAACTTCATAGCGGAGAGCTCATTTGAACAATTACCATGAAAGTATTTATAGAAAAGACAGAGAGAAACAACTCTGCGGCGGTGAGAAAGTGACTGGACGTGAACCGCCAGATCAGGATCAATAATGTTGCAAATTCTTCTTCGGATCTTATCATGGCGATCATGGTAAATAGCAGCGGATTATATGTGGCATCAATATTCTAAATATGGAACAAACGTAGAAATAATACAGATCAAATAAAGGATGTCTTTTTATATGATTCAATTGTAAACACTTACCTATTCTAACAGGCCAATGCTATTATATTTTCTGTTTTTTTTACTCGTAAAAGAAAGATAATTACTATTTGCATGCATGATAAAAATCTCTTCACGCATTATCAGCAGTTTACTCAAGGTGGATAATGAGTGTAATTGTCGGTTTATTATTATTTTTGCTTGATGAAATCTGTAATCCCACCCCGACGCAGATATATTTTTTCCTTATCTATGTTATGTTTGAAATAAATATAATTACGTTTACTACATTTCCGTCTGTGTGGAAAAACATTTAAAATTTATAACTTCCGGTGACTTGCGGCTCCTCCATTAATTTGGTTCAAGTGTTTCACTCCAAAATCTTTTTCGTAACCATAAGAAAAAAAGAAAACATACAAAACACACACTCACTCACTCACTCACTCACTCACTCACACACACGCACAATATATATATATATATATATATATATATATATATATATATATATATATGTGTGTGTGTGTTAAAGAAAAACAGACCGCTTTACGGTTCCATTATAATAATTTATTTCACCAGAGCCCTTTTAAAGGACTCTGGATCATCAGATAGCACTTCCAAAAGATGAAACGAAATGAAATGAAAATTCAATTGATGGGTAGTGTAAGTTTTTGTAATTTAACTGAGGGGGTAATGACGGGTGGTTTGAGAGACATGGTCGAGTTTACAGAGGCTTTATTTAATATTTCTTTCAATTATACTTAGTACTGGGGGAGGAGAGACCAGACCTTATATATATATATATATATATATATATATAATGATAATAGCTGGCCACTCGTATTCGAGGATACCGGTCTACTAGAGCGGCTAGCCAATCCCTGTTGCAGACTCTCGCTCAGGCACATTTGTGTTTGTTCAGCACTCAGAGATCCAACCTGTGGTTTATTCTGCAACTATGCTGAGCAGGCCTTACTGACAGTTTTATTGCGAAATAGCGTGTTATCTAGAATGATCAACAATCTAAACAAGGCCAGAATACGCAAATGATGATTGTGATTTCGTGCTAGCGCAGGTATCGACGGCCCAAAGTGTTCCGTCTACCCAATTTCACTCGCAAGGCTTGAGTCAACCCGTTCTAACCACTGGGCTAATAAAGGTTTCAATTCGACATTCCAACCACCGAAACGTTGTAATAAATATGGCGACTAAGATGAGGACAATAGTACGAATAATGTAAATAATGTACGTAATACCTCATCTCAGAAATATAGACAGAACAAAACTAACAAGACATTTTGTGTCTTTAATGTCATTAAATAAGTTTTACATTTAATGATATTTTTAAAAAAAAATTCTTCTTTAGATAGAGAAATAACTGATGCCATATTTCATGTAAATAAGCGAATCTTGAAAAGAAATTGTATTTCTATGAACTGCCAACACAATTGCTACGGAGGTAGATTCTAAATATTCAAAAAGAAAAGAATTTATTTTATACATCCATTAAATGGATTACCACATTTATATTCAATTACGAACCGGAGAAAGGATAACTTTTGTTTATGACGAATACATGGATGGACCGTTAAACGACGAAATTGTTTTTGTGGCACTTCGAAACATCTCTCCAGAAATTAATTTCAAGAAATAACAAAGTCTATGATACAAGCATCAACAAAAAGATAAATATATAGACTGCTGAATGGAGAGAACCTTTAGACAGGTTCATTGCACGGTAACGTTTGGCGCCATTTTGAAATTACCTTTTTAATTCGATATTCAAATATGAGAAAATTCCGGAATGGATTTTCAAGAAGAAAAGGCAAATAGCATTTTTGAGTTTTGAAAGCGAGGTTTGAGAATTGTATGTCAAATAAGTCTACATGAATATAGTTTATTGAGCCGAAACGCATCATTGTCTCAGCCACCATATTATTTGTAGATCAGAAGACAGAGATCTGGGAGATATTAAAACTTTTCTAAGAACTAGAACTTGAAAGCTTAAGAAGCCTAATAATTGTATATTTCGGCAGCAATCTTTCATTTATACATGTTTCATTAAAGACTATGGACAAGTTACTACGATTAAGATTTCTGTTTAATTTTTCTTGTGTTCAAAGAAGTGTTTTCCTTTCAGTACACAGAGTCTGTAGAAATTGTGCAAATGGTCTGTAATTTTAAATTTTAATTGTGATTTTATTTTTAGACGTGCACCAAATCTCCTTCCATATTGCATGTTTTCTCATACCAATTTAGATATAATAATTTTGCTAACGTTGGTCTTTGGTGAAGAGTTGGCCGAAAGATGCAGATGTTCAATACAAAAAAAGAACACGAAATCGTGTCGTTTCAAATCAATTTATGCATTTTAAGGCATCAAATTGTGATATATATATATATATATATATATATATATATATATATATATATATATATATATATATATATATATATATAAAGCATCTGAGTGGTGTTAGATTATTAGTGTTACAATTCTAGCAAATTTATGCAATGACAGATTAACCATGTTGCAATATAGCTCTACACATCGAAATAGATTTTTGTTTCATCGGCGTTATTCTTACGATAGTGGTAGCTGTAATTTTCCTCCTTCATGAATGTTTTTCCACCAGTATAAGATTTTCGGAACTTAGCCATGGCTTTCAAATGAAAATATAATCTATAAAATCCAGAATCTATTAGATATTTGTTGTACACACTTCTGGAGTGAACTGAAACTGCTAGCTTAATTTTCTCTTGCTTTAAAAAAGAAATTTTCTCTCTTTTTTTTATTTACGCTTGTTCAGAGCAATTAAAGATATTGGTGTGTAAATTTCTAAATGAAACAACTCTGAAAAAAATGGTAACTTCAAAAAATTATCCGACGTATACAATTACTTAGAGTCACATTTGTCTAGGGACGTAAATGTCCTGGGACGCAATTTTCTTTTACGCAATTGTCCAGGACGCAAATGTTTAATACACAACTGACCGACCACAATTCTTCATACCCACGCGTGAAAGATATCTATTGCCATTCATTTTTCGTAAAAAGGAAGCCTGTTTTGAAATTTGGGACACAAGATGTTCATGTTAACAGAAGTCTGATTCTTATAAATTCCGTAATGTGAACATTTCTCAGAGTTAACCTGTAGAAAAGACAATATTTATAAATTTAAATGACAATAGGAAAACTGTAATAGTTGCCGACGCGTTTTGTCCAGTGTGGACTTGGTTAAGGCAAAAAACATAATGAATTTATTTAAACAAAGTAAATAATAATAACAAAAACATAATTTCCTTAGCAACTGGAAGAATTTCGAGAACGCTGTTTTCATACTGTTAACTGAAAATTACGTCAATTGGATGCAGCTGGGTTCCCTTCCCAAATCGAACCCCTAGGCCTCGATCGTAGTGATGGAAAGCGGTCGGATGTCATTACAATTTTCCCTTTTAAAATGGGGAAGTTGTTGATTTGGATGCGACCTGTGCGGATACATTTTCTGCCGGTAATTTGATCAGGTCCGCGGTTGAGGCGGGATCCGTCGCCCGGGACGCAGAGATAAAAAAAAAATAGTTAAATATTCTTCTTTTGCTGACAGTTTTTTTTTTTTTAAACTCCTGTGGCAGTGGAGACTTCTGGGGTTATTGGCCCTCCTTCAATGGCTTTCCTTCGGAGGATTGGCGGGATGCGTCTCGATTAAGGGACGAGCCTCGCTAAAACGGAGTGGCTCTTGCAGCGTGTCTCACTGGCGATGGTTCGAGGTAATGCTTTCTCTTTCATTGCGGCTGGCAGAGGATAGAAAAAAAAATTGTTTATAGTTACTTTGTTCAAACTTTTTTTCAATAACCTCAATTACTGTCACGTGTGGAGATATTGTTATTACTGATGTGTTGACAGATTCAACCATTTTCTTTTGATTATTAGTTACTTTAAATGAATTCATTTCATTTTTTGCCTTGAGCAAGTCCACACTGGACGAAACGCGTCGGCAAATATTACAGTTTTCCTATTGTCATTTATATTTATAAATATTGCCTTTTTCTACAGGTTAACTCGGAGAAATGTTCATATATATATATATATATATATATATATATATATATATATATATATATATATATATATATAATATTTTTTTTGTTTAAAAATATGATTCCTTCACTACATAAGAGTTCTCATGTTTTAAAAATGAGAACCGAATCCTAAAATTTCGCTTGAAGATGAAACGGGACTAAACACCTCAATTCAACTTAATTTTAATAATTATTTGGATGGTTTCGGCTCTCGAAAAATATTATAATATAAGCTCTACTTCTGTATGGAGAACTGTCTTCTTAAAAAATAAAAACAAAAATACCAAGGAACTCCGGATTATGCACCCAACGTGTTCTTTCCTATTTTCTGCATACCTGCGCATATATATATATATATATATATATATATATATATATATGTATATATGAAAAATTTTTCAGAGTTAACCTTTAGAAAAACAATATTTCTACACGTGACAGCACTTTTCAGTTAACAGTATGAAAATAGCGTTCTCTAAATTCTTCCAATTGCTAAGGACATCTTGTTTTGTTATTATTAGTTACTTTGTTTAAATAAATTCATTTCGTTTTTGCCTTGAGAAAGTCCGCATTGGTCGAAACGCGTCGGCAACTATTACAGATTTCCTCTTGTCATCTATATTTATTATAAAGTCCGTAATGCTACATTGTTATAACAAATCTGAATGTCATCAAGAGGCGCACATTTTAACACAAGCAAAGATTCATTCTGTTTACATGTGTATGAAAGTTAACAGTATATATTTCTGAATCCTCAAACACGACTATTTGTCGGGATTTATTACTATTTAAACATTGCTACTTCCTTACTCTAATTATATATTGGAGCAATAGCTGTTTATTACAGATATATATATATATATATATATATATATATATATATATATATATATATATATATATATATATAAAATTTGCTCCTATCTGTGAGACCAGTTTGTTAATCATTACATTACCACACTCTAAGCATTATTGTTATAGGAGCGGAAAGTCGAATCGGCGACTTGGATTAAAATTCCGGTCTTTTGTGTTCAGTTTGGTATCTTACTTTCAGCTATGGATTAAATAATATGCTAAATTGGCCGTTCTAGACTTGGTCAGCATGCAGTCTAAACGAAGGACATCTCTGAATTTGAAACCGTGGAGAATACAATGGAAACCACGTCACTATCTTTCCAAAGATGTCATGACAATTTACAAATAATAAAATCAATGAATATACGTATAACCATGACTGTGAACATTAATTGGCCTAAAAGAATTTACCTTCTGGTCAGAGATGTGCATCACCAGATGGAGACTGAATTCACTACTCAATAGTAATAAGCTGATTCTCTGATTAACTAACTGTCGATGTGCGTAACTATCCTTGGAGTAATATTAGTATTGATCACAATAACGACAGATTTGATTGAAATAAACCAATTGTTAATACAACTACAGTTAAGAGGAATGTTTGTGATGTTTCTGAACATGGTGAATGTCTTGGTGTATGGCATTATTGAAAGAATAAATCTCGCTGCATACAGTACAGACTGCTTTTACTTTCTTTGACACGCGATGAGCCGGAACGAAACCTTTTCGTAAGAACGGGCTGGGATATATAAAATTAACACAAATGAAAAGAAGATATACAATGGCGTGCTATTAATATCCTAAATACATTAAATGGATATTCCCATTGTGAGAAAGAGAAAACTGAATATATATGTGTGTATATATATATATATATATATATATATATATATATATATATATATATATATATATATATTACAATGAATCATTCATGTAAAAAGTAGATTACTGAAGTTAATGATATAAAATGGCGAAATCTTTTCGCAAACAAAATTTTAAAGGTAAATTAACCTAAAAATCACTCGATGAATGTTATGACCCTTGTTTTTAAAATATAAAGTGTATAAGTGTATTCTTTAATACGCAAGTACTTTCAACTGTACATTTAGTCATCGTCAGGCATGGAAATTATTTGTTTTTGGTAAAATTCAGGTAACATCCTAGACGAAAAAATTAAATGCGAATCGAAATGTTTTTTTTTTTTTTAAATGTGTTATAGTTAACGGATACAAACTTTTGGAGCGTGCAGTCGCAACGCTAAGGTTGATTTTTTTTTTGAAAATGTAAGAGAGTGTGTTTTTTTTTTTTTACTAATATGGCAATTTGAGAAATTTTTTTTGTTGTAGGAGTTTATCAGTCGATTTATTTGTAGGTTAATGGACCTTTAAAATTTTGTTTGCGAAAGGATTTCGGCATTTTATATCATTAACTTTACTAATCTCCTTTTTGTAAGAATGATTCATTGTAATATAAATTGAACTGCACCACATATTTGATATATATATATATATATACATATATATATATATATATATATATATATATATATATATATATATACGTGTGTGTGTGTGTGTGTATTTATAAAATGTGGATTTGCATTTCTATATATTGTTTCTTTATCATTATTTTCTGTTTTTATATTTTATTTATATGGTGGTTATATTCGTTGAGAAACGACATCAGAAATTTTCTTGCCTGCTGATTCAAGTAAAAATGTTTAAGGCATGAAAAGTCAACACAAAAGACTTTAAATCATTCACAAAATTCATATTAAAATCCCCTAATAATGCCAACGATGATTTTCATACAATACACTGACAATGGACTTTAACCTTTCTCTGACAAAAGTTGGTGGAATGTGTGCAGTAGAGACATAATAACATGTATGGTAAATACCCGTACACCTTCTGCACAGATGATGGCACAATGTTGAGATTTAAGTGGGATTTGATATCCGTAAAAAAATAACACAAACCCCCTCTGCACTTCCCTTCATGTGGACACATCATTAGCCGGAGAATGACCACAGCTCCTCCCCTCATGCCGAATGGGACATAAGTGTGTTGAGTGTATATATGACTCTTTGCTTTTTACTTTTCTCTTTTTTAAATAAATCAGTCACCTCTCAACTCCATAACAATGAAAATAATTACTCAGTTTTGAACTGTAGTAATTACAGGTTGCGACGGGTAAATTTTTAATTTCGCGCATGCGCGTTGCATGTTTTTGATTTTTCTACTGCACAGTAGGTTTAGTTGGGCACGGTCTGTAAGAAAAAGAGCATCATAACGCAATTAACTCAGCCAGAAATTTGGAAACAAGCTGTACTGCTCGGCATTCCCGCCAGAAATGGTTATAGGATTTTCACATTGACCCGCGGCAGCAACTACCGCCTCAAGGCACTTGATGTGTTGGGTCTGACACTCTCACAAAAAAATTCAGGAATTCTTTTATTAGAATGATTTTCCCGAGCTACCGTACCTTCGTAATCACCATTAGACTCATCCAACTCTTTCCAAATCCTCTGCACTGTTCTCAAATTGACACCCAAAACAGTCTGAAATGTTCGTATTGGATCTTCTGGTGGAAATACCAAGCAATACAGCTTGTTTCCAAATTTCTGGCAGAGTTAATTTATTAATGATTTTGAATGTATGTTTGATAGTGTAGGTGTCTGGGCGAATGATTTATTTTTAGGGATTAATCTAGTACTTTTTCAGCAAGTTGGCTGCTACGATATGAATCGTGTGGGCCTCGTAGGTGGTCTTCTATGGAACCCCCCCCCAAAAAAAAAACTTCCATGCACAAAAGCAGTAGCAACAGTAAAAATCTGTTGTCTTTCGCGTCAACCTTGAGAGAGACTAATTAAAAAACGTATCTGATAAAATTACATTGACATTTCAAATTGTCTCATCTCATCTAAACAGATAGACTAGTCTTTCGAAATAGAGAGATACCTTAGATTTTGTTTAATATTTTTTTTTTTCATTTTGTACATTGAAACAATTTTATGCATATTTCATTGTATCTATATTAGAGAGCCAATCAAATCTATTCTCCAGCAGACGTTAATATTTATTAGAAGTGACAAATTATTGTTGGTATTCGATAAGAATTCGGTTGAAAGAGTCCCACCTTGAAAATTAGATGAAAGCCTTCCCTTTTCTCGATTCCACCTTTGATCATGGATCCTTACCATAATTTCCAGAATGTCTATTGATTACGCTGGGCGCTAACTTTGATTCTTTTCTAGTAGAACAACCAGAGATCTTTAAATTCGTTCACTAACGATTTCAATGACCACCTTGGTTAATTTTATGACATTGGCTTAACCATTGCATTGTAAGACATATTAATTCCTTTTCACATTCCCTGAAACGAGCTGAACTGTCGCAAGGGAGAGGCAGCGCCGTGGGCATTAATTTCCCACGGCCCGAGGCGACCAGTTGACTTCAACTTTGATTACCTTGTACGCTGGCATTGATTCGCTATTGTAAACTTGACCAGATAACCTCGCCTCTTTTGTCCCTTCCTATTATAATGATCAGCTACTTTAATTTCGTAACGCTAAAGAGAAAGAGCAGCGTCGTTTGGCAATCTTTTATTATTTCGCTCCCCGGAGGTAGAAATGAGCCACTTATGCTGGCAAATAAGGAGTAAAAGAAATCGGGAACATAGCTCCGACGATATAATTATTTGATTTATCGTTAGCTTTGGATTAAGTAGCATCAAATATTACTATTCCCTTTCCCGTTCAGTTAAATTGTTTTTAATTGGCAACTTTCCAACCATCGACCACCATTTGGTCAGTACTCTAACCAGAAGCATTTATTTTATTTTTCAAATTCTGTTTCTTTTCACTATAAATGATCATGGTCACCAGGGGATCAAGTCCACCAGGTGATCAAGTGATCAAGGGATCGGATGATCAAGTGATCGAATGATCAAGTGATTGGATGATCAAGGGACCTTCATCCATTTTTTGTCATAGCCAAAGTTTTTGCAAAGACTAAAAGGCAGTGTCAATCATCAAGAGAGATAAAACTATGTGATAGATTTTTGAGACTTTCATGAAATATGGATTAGTTTGGGTTATATTTTGGGCTTCTTCTAGTTTTAAAAATTAACAATGGAACCCCTGCAAAAGTATTCAAAGATAAACGAAAAACAAACAAAGATTAAGATTTTTTTTATTAACAAAGTATTTTAGATAAATTACTAAGGTCATTTGTGGACATAAACTTACAAGACGAAAGATTATTTAGATACAAGACAAAAGATCACAGAGACACAGAGACACATAAGCTCAAATGTATACGCACAAACACACACATACACACACACACACACACACACACACACACATATATATATATATATATATATATATATACATATATATATATCATATTTGTGGTAAATATACACATACATATACAAAATATATAAATATAAATACATACATGCATATACATACATATATATTTTTTGAATAAAAATAATTCCAAGAGGATAGAATCCAGGTAGAACTCAATGTCCAGGACAGAGTAAGGATATAATAAAAAGGCTTAAACACTAATATTCCATGGTCATAATTTATTCCATTGGAATCGTAAATGTACAATTCCAATGGAATAAACTATGAAAATTTACGATTCCAATGGAATAAATTATGACCATGGAATATTAGTGTTTAAACCTTTTTATTATATATACATATGTACATATTGAATATATATATATATATATATATATATATATATATATATATATATATATATATATATATATATTTACAGATTATTATTACAATAAATGTTATTTTTACTTCGTACACGTGTTTGAGTTGGTAACCCATTTTTATTTTCTTATGCGGTGAAATTAGTCACAACCGTCCAAGATTGCGAAGTCCTACTGACGAAAAATTGTGCGTTCGACAGGAATCGAACATGTATTCCTTTTTTCGGTTTCCCTGATGGAAAAAAGGGATACAGATTCGGTAAAGAGTGATTAAAGAGTGATAATATAATGGCTGAACAATTTGACTTTGGCGAAAACTTCCACTCAGTACGGGTGAACAGAAAAAAAAGAGATTGACTGCTTGCTCACGTTTGTGTTTCTTCAACGTTCATCGAGTTAAAATTACAGGTTATAGGAGAAATCGCAGTAGTTTGAACAAAGTCTGTCTAAACAATTTCTCTAAAAAAGATTGGGTAAACACATCGTATAGTTAGATCATTCGCAAACACAGGTTGTAATTTTCTCACCATGACTATATTATGAAGATCCTTCTTGACAAATTAAACTTTTCCCATGTGTCAGAATGGTAACGTTCAAAACATTCTGCTACTCACTTATTTAATATTATCTACAATGGCTGGCTGCTTTGTTCCGAGTATGTCTTTTTCTTATGGCGGTTAACCAACCCTGTGTTGTGGACGCCTGATCAGGCATATATGTGTTTGGTCAACATCAACAGAAACCATCTGCAGCTTGATACCGCATCTAGGCCGAGCAGGTCTCAGTTACAATTTCTCTGGGAAGGAACGGCGTTATCTCAAACCCTCGGTCACGATAATTTTCGACTTCGTGTTACCACAACTATCAACAAACAGTTTCGCCTACTAAATTTCAGCTGTGGAATGGTTTTCAGATACGTCCAACAGGTGGCGCACCATGGGGCCCACCTCTGCAGGCCGATAATATCAAGAAGCCACCACGACAAATCGACCATGCTGATATTCGAACACATAATCGGAAAGCGCGACCATATAACATGTTTAATGTATATTCGTATATTCAGTATTATTCAGTAGTATCATATATATATATATATATATATATATATATATATATATATATAATGAGAGAGAATGACAGACAGAGAGTAGGGCCACATTTTCCGTTGCAGATAAATTCCTAGAATTCTGCAGGCCAATAACACGAAGAAGCCACGACGACAAATAGATTTTCATAGATTATACTAAGGCATTGCCTAACGCACTTGACGTCTGAGAAACGATTACAAAAGATATACGTATAATCTGTAATATGTAATCTGTAACATGTAATCTGTAACATGCAAGCTGTAACGTGTAAGCTATAATATATAAAATATAGGAAATAATTTGTGACATGTACTGAAAAAAAGCAGGTTACTTGCAAACAGAGAATAAGTTAAATGCACAAGAAATAGAAAGAGAAGTAAGAGAAAGGTGTGCTTTCTCCAAGGGTTTATTTACTTTGTGCAGCGAGATGACTAGGTTTTAACAGGATTTATTATCAGTGGATGTCATCAGATATAACCTTTGCAACATAGGCGGAAATTCAACTATCTGAAACGGGCATATTGGAAGAAAAGAGCCACAACAGAGTTGAGCGAGAAGCCTACTTGATAAGTTTGCGTAAATGGAGAACGAAAAACGTTCGAGAAAGAAAAATAGGGATCGTAAAAAAGAGCAAATATTAAGAAAGTATCGAGGAATTCAAATCGGTCTCGTGCTGAACAGTTGTGGAACAGGTACACAGACATACAAACACACACATACAAACACACATAGACACACATGCCCCTAGAAAGGAAGAGAAAGATAGGGAGAGGGAGAGAGGAATTATGTATGTGTGTATGCTTTATCGAGAAAGACATCGGACTTAATTCATATTCGAAGCCTTTACTTCGAAACTTTAAGTCGCAGAAAGGCGTGAATAGGAAATGATAATGGTAAATATTTTAAGTGTAAAATAATGAATGGAAATGTTTCAAGTGGAATTATTTTTCTTAGAAAATTAGCATTCGGGATTCTAAGATTTCTTGACCAGGAACAATGATAACGCCTTTATATTCGCAAGTAACTCAAAAGATACGCATATGCACCACTATCTCCATTCTCTCTTTCTCTCTCTCTCTCTATCTATCGATCTATCTATCTATCCATCTCCACCTCTCTCCCCCCTCTCTCTCTCTCTCTCTCTCTCTCTCTCTCTCTATATATATATATATATATATATATATATATATATATATATATATATATGTGAAAAGTGTGTGTATATAAATATATATATATATAATTATTTATATATTATATGCGCGGTACTTATTAGAAAGCGCTCAATATCAGAGATAGAGCTAACATATTTGGTTGGATTCATGTGAGTTTGTGACCCTGGGTTTCAGCTTTTGCGATCGTCAGACAAATCGCAAAAGCGTGAAACCCAGGTCACAAACTCACATCAATCCAACCAAATATATATATATATATATATATATATATATATATATATATATATATATAGATAGATAGATAGATATTAGGTTGGTGCAAAAATAATATCGTTTTTTGATAGATAAAAAAATATTATGTTACAAAATTTAACGATAGCTAGGAATAAGCAAAATTTATATGCCATTTTAAAAAGCTAAAAAAAGAACAACCGGTTTTGTCCCAGCCTTATCAAATTTATTTTCTGGGATATAAAAAATATATAAGCGTGTAAATTAAATTAATATAACGAATGGAAGGGAAAAAATATGAATTTCAAGAAAACTAGAGTCCAATAACATTCAGACCCAGTAAGCATTGACTCTGTTTAAAAAGGGAAGCCCCACGGGATCTGATATACAAGAACTCTAGAACATTGAGGTCATATGAGGAGTGGGATTCCAATGTAATAAATCATAACCATAGAATATTAGTGTTTTAGCCTTTTATATTATATTATATATATATATATATATATATATATATATATATATATATATATATATATATATATATGTGTGTGTGTCTGAGTGTGTGTGTGTGTGTGTGTATGTGTGTGTGTGTGTAGGAACACACATATTTCCTAAATAACTGAACAATGCCGACAAGTTATGCTGGTCCAACATTCACAATTCACTTGTTTTAGGTCAAAGTTAAAAATGGTAAACTTTCTAGTGCTTCTGTTTTGGAGATATCTATGTGGTCAAAACAAAATGAAAGTATAAAAATAGTTTTTTATAGTAAAAATACCAGCAATACATTTTTGAAATAAAATTTAGCTGCTATACATTTGATCCTTAGCAAAAATCATCTTTACAAACATACGTCAATGAAACCTGATCTACAAACTGAGTTTTTACAAAGAATACACATTCTATTCAAACGAATCTATCCTAAAAATCTTGTCGGCATTAAATTACCAATTGAACTGTTGTTATGCCGTAAAATAAAATAAGCTGAACCAAACCAAGTTACGACTAAAGACAAGTTATTCTACGAAAGTTTAGTGCATGCGTTGCCAATATGAGAATTTAATATTGCTTGTTGATTATGATTAAAATATAGGAATAAACTTATATGAGGAGACGCTTTCTAAATGAAAATGAATGCAAAAATATTATAATCAGGAAGAGTGACAAATGGAATATTTTTGTTATATTAAATCAAACTATCACAAAATTTAGAATGCAATCCTTTATAACACAATCGGATTTAAGGTCAAAATGCTACTACTCTTATCAAGACATAACTAAATAGATTAATTACAATTAACAATATAGAAAAAGGATCAAGAAACTTAAGAAAATTCTGGGTAAATATCATTCAGATTATACACAAATATTAAAAACCATATACCAGTCTCCCCCGAAGACTAGCATAATCAAGTTTGTTGAAATGTTTTGTTGTATAATGTGGATTATTTTCAAGTAACCTCATCGTTAGATTCTTCCCGACACCAACTGGTGAACCTCACTATTTTTCATGTGAAAGTTTCGAGTATTCACAGTACTTTGTAAATAAACTGTACAAATTATTTTGTTAGTATATACTTGTATTGTATTTTTTATATTTATTAAAAGTAAATTTAAATTAAAGTCTAATTCATTGCACAATTTTTTAAATTTAGTGTTAGCAATACTAAAAAAACTACATAAATATTGATTAAAATTTCGGACTATGTCAACTCAAGTCAAAAGCCGTATTTTCAAATGAAATTAGTTTAAACTATAGACATCAAATTCCCTTTCATGACAAAAACTGAAGAATAATTTAGTTAGTACTAAGTTAGACAAGACAGAATAATAAAAGCAGTCTTCGGGATGAGGCTGTTAATCCCATCCTAATCGAGTGGGAGACTGATGAAGTATAAGTGATGTATTTATAAAGATGTAGCAATGATGTGTATTATGAAAATGTTTAGAATCGGGCCATAATAACCAATGCTAACAAAAACAGAATCTCTATAAGAATATTAACATTATAAATTTAGACTCTAAGTTTCCCAATTTCATTCTAGAAGACTGGATATAGTAAGACAAGAAAAAGAGCAGTTGTCATCTTGTGTATTTTAGTCCTCTCTCAAATCACAGGAAATATGAACGATGTTAAAATCTGGAAAGATAGCTACACCTTGCAAAATAATTTAAATACTATGTGACAGTTGTTCCGTTATCATTGGAGCACTTGGAACAGTCCGCAAAAGATTTGTGAAGAAATTGAAAAAAAAATGGAAATTTCGAAAAATCAGAACAATCCAAATGACGTCGTTATTAGCTAAAATATTATTGAAGATTCCCGACGACATAGGAGATTTGAAGTCAGTTGAAAGTCAAAGAGAAACCAACAGTTGTGAAAACTCAATGAATACAGACACCAATACATTTTCAGAATACTTGCATTATTTACATTATTCGGACTGTTATCCTAATCTTCATTGCTATATTCACAACGTTTCGGTCGTTGTACACCCCGGCCTTCTTCACGTGATTGGAATTTCGAACCTAACGCTCTATTTCGTCCACCGGGGTAGACTGTTCTATTAGGTTGGTGCAAAAATAATGTCGGTTATTTAACATTATTTTTGCACCAACCTAATAGTTCCACGTGCAATCGAAATTCCATTCACCTGAAGAAATCCGGAGAGTAAAACGGCCGAAACATTATGAATATGACAATGAAGATTAGGATAATAGTTTGAGTAATGTAAATATGGCAAGTAATAATAATACCTAATCTCATAGGCCGAAACGTTGTGAATATGGCAATGAAGATGAGGATAACAGCCCGAATAATGTAAATAATGCAAGCAATCATAATACCTCATCTCAGAGATATAGTGGCCGAAACGTTGTGAATATGTCAATGAAGATGAGGATAACAGTCGGAATAATGTAAATAATGCAAGTAATCATAATACCTCATCTCAGAGATATAGAGGCCGAAACGTTGTGAATATGGCAATGAAGATGAGGATAACAGTCGGAATAATGTAAATAATGAAAGTAATCATAATACCTCATCTCAGAGATATAGAGGCCGAAACATTGTGAATATGACAATGAAGATGAGGATAACAGCCCGAATAATGTAAATAATGCAAGTAATCATAATACTTCATCTCAGAGATATAGACAGATTTTGAAAATATTTTTACCAGAAGAATTTTGAATTCCACCATGGCTTCACATCTCCAGGCTGATGTGAAGACATTGTCGTTAAAGATGGCACAGTTGCTAAATAATGATGTAAATGTTTGAAGTTTCCTTTCAGATCTCGCCCGTTACTTCAAAGCGTTCGCATAACATTACGTCTTCCATCTATGTGACCTAATTTTTAAATTGAGTTTAAAGTTAGAAATAATACATTTTTCCTATATTTTTTTTTAATTTTATTCAATACGTTTCTTAATTTAATAAAATATTCTAACGAAGATATTTGTTTTCCCCTCCTTTTTGACGAAGCGAAATCTTGCTTCAATAACAATTCCGATAAGGATATTTTTTTTTTCAGCAAGCTGATGCATCCATTTCCAAGACTTTAGCAGGTGACACGCACATATTTTCTTGCGGGTAAAAATGTATTGATCTTCCTAACTACAATAGACTGGCTATTAATTTTCGGTTCTTTGCTTGAGGAATATAAGATAAACTAAAATGTTGTATCAAGATTGATCAATGTAAATCAAAGAGCCCGCAGCAGAGACCTAAAGACATAAAGGAGAGAGAAATAATATTTCAGAGTTCCATGCCAATAAAATGGTGAAAAAAAAAACAAAAAAAAAAACGAACATAATTACAAATCATTGATAAGCGAAAAAAATGTCAGGTTATACCTCAGGAAAACAAAATCAAAAATATACAAAGAATTATCTTGCATATTCTATACGTCAGATTGACAAGAAGAAAGAAGATTTATTGTCGGGATATTGTCAGGCTTGTTATATGGTTGCTATCAGAAACTAAGCGAAAATAATACAGAATTTTAACTTAGATCAAATATTGACACTTTAAAATGTATCATTTGTGCTACGGCAGTCTGTTGCATTATAGTGCACCACGGGCCTAAAAGTAAAAAGAATATTTCGTTTTTCTTTTTTCTTTTTAGTTTAGCGACACATAATCCTTGTGTTATTTAACACTTTTAGCCCTGACCACCGCTTTGCCGGTGGTAGAGAAAATGATTTGATGCCCAACCACCGGTTGAAAGTGGTAGAGAAAAATGACGTAATGCCCAGCTACCGGTTAAACAGTGGTAGAGAAAAATGATATAGTGTTCAAACAACGGTGGAACAGTGGTAAAGATCAAAGATGTAATGCCCAGCTACCGGTTGAACAGTTGTAGAGCAAAATGACTTAATGCCCAGCCACCGGTGGAACAGTGGTAGAGAAAAATGACGTAATGCCCAGCCATCGGTTGAACAGTGGTAGAGAAAAATGACTTAATGCTCAGCCATCGGTTGAACAGTGGTAGAGAAAAATGATATTGTGTTCAACCACCGGTTGAACAGTTGTAGAGCAAAATGACGTAATGCCTAGCCACCGGTTGATCGTTGGTAGAGCAAAATGACGTAATGACCAGCCACCGGTTGATCGTTGGTAGAGCAAAATGACGTAATGCCCAGCCACCGGTTGAACAGTGGTAGAACAAAATGACGTAATGCCCAGCCACCGGTTGAACAGTGGTAGAACAAAATGACGTAATGCCCAGCCACCGGTTGAACAGTGGTAGAGAAAAATGACGTATGCCCAGCCACCGGTTGATCAGTGGTAGAGAAAAATGACGTATGCCCAGCCACCGGTTGAACTGTGGTAGAGAAAAATGACGTAATGCCCAGCTACCGGTTGAACAGTGGTAGAGCAACATGACGTATGCCCAGCCACCGGTTGATCAGTGGTAGAGAAAAATGACGTAATGCCGAGCTACCGGTTGAACAGTGGTAGAGAAAATGACGTAATGCCCAGCTACCGGTTGAACAGTGGTAGAGCAACATGACGTAATGCCCAGCCACCGGTTGAACTGTGGTAGAGAAAAATGACGTATGCCCATCCACCGGTTGAAAGGTGGTAGAGAAAAATGACGTATGCCCAGCCACCGGTTGATCAGTGGTAGAGAAAAATGACGTAATGCCGAGCTACCGGTTGAACAGTGGTAGAGAAAATGACGTAATGCCCAGCTACCGGTTGAACAGTGGTAGAGCAACATGACGTAATGCCCAGCCACCGGTTGAACTGTGGTAGAGAAAAATGACGTATGTCCAGCCACCGGTTGAAAGGTGGTATAGAAAAATGACGTATGCCCAGCCACCGGTTGAATTGCGGGTAAACACGTGTAAGTATTTTTAATGTGAAACATTACATATCTAATTTTGTATCAGGTGCTCAGGCACAAGTGGTAATTTTTTCCAGCAACGTATGGCTCAAAGAGTTAATGTTGAAATGTCAATATTTTTGCACAGAATTTACTTTTATTTTTTGAGATAATAATGCTTTAGAGATGCAAGTCATACTAATTAACCCATAACTGGGAGGAGGAAAGGTGGATTCATGCTTTTGACAAGAGCATTTGAGCATAAGAAAATATAACTAGCCCAACGGGGATTAGAACTTGGCTCTCCGATTAACAATTCGGTATCATTATCCATTCCATAACCCACACATTCATGCTTACTATACCCATGCGGTCACCCATTTAGGTTGATGTTGCTTAACTTCGGTGATCGTACGGGAACCGGTCTTTTAACGTGATACGGTTGTAAGCCAAATTAGAGTGCATGCACCACTTGGTATTCCCAGGCGGTTATCCATCTAGGTACTGACAAATTTTGACGTTGCTTAACTTCGGTGATCGTAGGGGAAACGGTGTTTCAACGTGATACGGTCGCAAGCCAAATTAGAGTGCATACACCAATTGGTATTCCCAAGCGGTTACCCATCTAGGTACTGACAAATTTTGACGTTGCTTAGCTTCGGTGATCGACCGGGAACCGGTGTTTGAACGTGGTCTGGCCGTAAGCAAATATATTTCAGTTTAGTCTTATTAGCTTCATTTATCTTTTCCTACGGAAGAAAAGGAATTTATTAATTACCGTCCGTCTTTTCTATTCTTTTTTCCTCATTTTTTCAAAATCAGGAATTTTGAAAAAGAACTTCCCATAAGTCCCATATAAAATGATTATATATTTATTACAATATTCATTTAGAATAAGTCTCAGTTGACGACTTACAAGTCGATTCAAGAAATCAAGCATGTTGATAATTATTGAATGAGATACAAATGTCGATTTTTGAACATCTCTTTTTAAATCTCCGAGACTTCCAGGAAGTTTACAAAGAACTGTTCAAATGTTTCCGATCGCTGAAATCCAAATATCATAATTATTATGGAATACTTTCCAGAACGCCACCCCTGTCGTACATTTCACTAATAATTGTTTTTTGTAGAAAAATTGAAGTGAAACTTTAGAGAAATATATCTGGAACCAAGTACTTTTTTCGTCATGAATTTACACGGAGGATCAATTTGAGATCTCTAAGAATATTCCCATTATTATTATTATTATTATTATTATTATTATTATTATTATTATTATTATTGATATTCTGAAAAAAAAACGTACCGTTCAAATCTATAATAATACTTTTTTTGTTATTTATACGTTCCAATATTTTTAGCCATTTTAAAGTGTCTATTTGAGGTTGTTTCAAGACGATAATATATCCAATAGTCTCTGCAACAGCAATGAACTGATCAGCCATTTTTATTGTTCCCATGAGATCTTGGCCGATCAATTCTAAGGCCTTATTCAGGTAATTCAAAACAGTAGCATTTGTAATATTAGTTTCTTCAATTGAACTGACGCATGAAATTCACGTTATTCCATTATCAGAGATATGAGTTCTTTGTCAAGTAAGGAATTCTCAGTGTTAACCCTGTCGAGTAAGAAAATACCGGCCACATTAAAATCGCCATAGGCATAACTTATTTATCTAGCCGTCAACTTGTTGGATGTCGATTCTGTCAATTTTCCCAATCTCCATCTGAAGTCCATTAGTTGATAATTGAACGAAGAGAGTAATGGATGTCATGCTCTCTTCCTATATCACGTTGTTTGAAAGAGTTTTAAAAAATGAAATTGTCCGAACAATTCTCTAAAATGAACTGCATATATCACAGCTTTTCTTGTCAGGCGCTTGTATTCATCAACTCCGACAGCAGATTTTTATTTAATAGATTTTTCATGTTTTTGTTTTGTTTTAGAACATTTTTTTTCATTTCAAAATCCGAATGAATTTCTGTTCTTTATAAAAGCCATTATCTCGTGTTTATCCCATTTGTATAGTCGAATTTGAATGGTTGGCACATTTTTCCTACCCAGTCGCATTTATTTTTATAGTTCTGCTTCGCTATATTTCCTTATGAAATGATTTATTTTATCTGTCTTCAAACGAGCTGTATTTGCTGTATCTTGTCTATCATAAATCAAGTAAATTTGGTTTTGATGTATTAGTTATGTGAAGCTATTGCAATTATTACAAGGACCTCTTTTCCAAAATATCCGTAATTAAGTCGACAATACATTTTTATTGTCTGCTGTAGTTCCGGTTTATGGGTTGGAGTTTTCGAATTCACCTCGGTTCCTTTTGTAAGTTTCTGGCCATCATGCTTTTCTAAGTTAATTTCTTCTTGTTTCGAATTCTTTGAGGAAAATCAACACAGTTTGGCGAATAAATTTGCATGCATCGCGAACTTTGATATTTATTGTCTTAAATATAATGTTACATCACCATTTAAACTTCTGTAAGATGAACTGATAGCTGATGTTGGGAATTTAATGAAGTATTTTAATTCAGACAATATAGGCCCTCATCTGACAGAAGAATGGTATGTTTGACTCAATTTCAAAATAGCGGCATTTGTTGCTTTTATTTTCGAGCAGCTCAGCGATATTTTTTAATCTTTATCACTCCATGCAAGGCAGTAAAGCCACTAAGACACAAGGGGTTACAGGGAGTAGAAAAATTAGAAAGAGAAACATTAAAAAATGAGCAGAAAGAGTAATCAAGAGGAAAGTAGATAGCGATTGACATTGCATTTAAGTTTTTTGCTGACTAAAGTTGAGTGGAAAGCATGGAGCCGGAAGGGAGTTCCACAAGCGAGAAGTTCGAGAAAAAAAACTGTTAGCATAGAATTCACAGTTATATATAGCTAGGTTCACTGTAAATTGATGAGATCTCGACGTCACTCTGCCCTTAAATACATTAATAACAACCGGCCTAGATTAAGAAGTCTTACTAAAAATAAGTGCATCCCAAAAGAATCTCTTTTCATCAGAGAAAGCGCTTTTTTCACTAAAACAGTCCGTTAACGGTTTGCCTGCTGAGACTAGCTGGACAGGTCTAGGTTTAAAATTACTGATTAAAGGAAGCACATTCCTCGGTGGGACTTCTGTGAATCAATTTCTGAATGAAGAGCGATATTTATTTCCGCTTATTTACAGAAAATGTGGCACAAGCCCAAAAAAGAGTAATGAGGAAAAGGGCGGTCTTCTGTCTTAAATTTAGATTTAGTTAGCCACAAATACTGACTCAGACATACCACAATATATCTAACACCAAAACAACGCATTTTTACTTACCTTTCTTACTGCATCCACCATAATACCTCATTGTCTCCATGAAAAACCTAACTAGTTCCCATATGTACAATTCATTGTCTGTGAAGAGAATATCAGAACAATTACCATGAAATTATTTATAGAAAAAACACAGAGAGTCAATCTTACGGCGGTGGGAAAGTGACTGAAGGTGATATAGGAACGAGAAGCTTGCAAAGTTAGGCTGATGTGTAAGAGCAGTGAAGATTGGAAAATAAATCTTCGCCTAAAAGACTGCGTAAACGATTTTGAACTATTATCATCGAATTATTATTACTTCCGCTCTCTGTCACGTTATAGTTGAATAGTTGTATCATTGTTCATTATTATATAAAACTCTCTCGATATATATAATTCGAAATTCAATTTTAATATTTAAGATTAAATTAATTTCTGTCTCATCATTAGGAGTTAATCAAAATTACTACATGACAAGGGAAAGTCGGTCACTTTGCGTTTTTTGTTATTAGTTTTATATTAGTCTTAAATTGAACTTATGTTTTGATTTTTATTCTAATTTATTAAAATTGATTAGAATTTTGTGTCTAAAATTATTATCCTCTAACTATTATTAATCTCTGCATATAACACGTGTGGGTAACTGCATAGTTGCATTATTATATACTGATTTACACGGACCAGTACTTACATTTTCCTCAGTATTTTGGCTGCGTTAACAGAGAATTTTCCGTTTAATAAATGAAGGATATTCATATTGTGAGCAACCAGAGATTATTCTTACATACTGCGAATGGTAATGGACGCGAGGCTGCACGGCTATATCAGATTGTTTCCAGACCGAAGGCAGCCGAGTCATCCGACCTTTGCTGCTGTTTATCGTCGCGTTGCTGAGACAAGATGTGGGACACTACAAACTATGTACCAAGGAAGACCGAAATCCGGTCGTACGTCTGACCACGAAGAACACATTTTGCAGGCTATCGGAGATGATGTAGGTATAAGCACACACCTAGTGGGCGTAGCATGTCGTACCGCATGGAGAGTACTTCAAGACCAGCTCCTCTGTCTGTATCATTTGCAACGTCTTACACGAGCTATCTGCAGGGACGTTATTTTGAAAACACTTCAAAACCTGCTAGAGCATGTACTCCTGCTAATACGAAGACACATGATAGGGCTCCAGCATATTTTAGTCACATTGTTAGCGATGCACTGACGGGCATCTACCATGAAAAATGCATAGAGGATCGATTACATGGCCTACACGTTCTTCCGACTTCAATCCTTTGGATTTTTTTTAATCTATGGGGCCACCTAAAACAATTGTTTGTGCGGGAGACATTAATAATGCAAAGATTCTTCATCAACATGTCATAGAGTCCTACGAAATTATTCGACACAGTGTGTGAGTATTAGAAAGGGTCCGCCAGTCGATGATCCGACGGGTGCATGCGGGTGTAGAATCAAGCGGAAGACATTTTGAACATTTGTTATGAATTGCTGTGTTGAGGTACAACGATGGTCTATTGGACATATGTCTATATGGACATTTTATCTTGTTTTGGATTGCTTTGTTTTGTTTTGTTTTTTTGGGTTATTTAATGCCGACAAGATTTTTACAATAGATTTGTCAGAATAGAATATGTATTTTTATAAGATATCCGTTTGTAAGTCAGGTTTCATTGAAGTATTTTTGCAAAGAGGAATGATGAATGACAGTCTTCATATTTCTAGGATGTTGCCATTTGTTCATATGTTATTATACATTTTTAATTAACTATTGTAAGGATTTGTTGTGTAACTGTTTTATAAATTCGTATTGCTTATCAACTGGGTCCATAGCTGTATTGTGGGATTTCTTTAAAGATTCGTTTAGTTCCTCTAGAGTGAATGGTAGGTTATAGGCTCCCGGCATTATTTGATTTAAAGTTTAATTTTTGTTTTTCTGCTTTTTTTTTGAGCTTTAGAAATTGTTGGCTACCATTCTTGGCAGATGAATTTTTAGATATCGTTTTGGCTACTTGGTCAGTGATATCCTTTTTACTGGTTATTTCAAAGCTATATTCCGCGAGGTCTTTTACAGAATTTGTTATTTTCTTTAACACATTCAAGTTGGGTTTTGTTTTTGCAGAAGACTTGAGTCTGTTGACATAGTTCTTCAGCATTATTTTTTAGTTTCCTCAATTAAGTTACGTGCTTTTGTCCGGAGTAAATTAAAGTTTGTAAGTGTAGTAAAAACAGAACCAGTGAATAAACTTATACCAAAGCTTTATTACACTTTACTCTGATCACTCGTCTACTGACGAAGATTACAGGGTGTTTTTTTCTATACCTCCTAAGATCTTAAGGGGAGGTAACTGTTGATTTATCAGCACAACGATAACGACTATTTTATTTATCGTTTCTAAACTCCATTGAAGCTTCAATGAAATCAAAAAATTGACGCTCATTTCTATTCTTTACATTTATATTCGTTGACGTTAATCGTTTTAAGTTCCTTCATCATTGGGGACTTTTCCAAGTTTCATTATTCTGTCGAATAAGAGAGAGAGACAGAGACAGAGACAGAGACAGAGAGAGAGACAGAGACACAGAGAGAGAGAGAGAGAGAGAAAGGACGTTACACAGAATAATAAAAACTTCACAACGGTATTGTTTTTTTATTGCTTATGTTGATATTGACAGACTTTCCTTCATCGTTGAGGACTTTTCCAAGTTCTATTCTTCTCAGAGAGGAGAGACCATATTCGCGTGAATGAATTAGGGAACAGGTTGTTGCCAATCAGCCAGTGAGTCAGTTTGTCAAATACGACTGAAGTAAAAACAGAACAAGTGAATAAACTTATACCAAAGTTTTATTGCTCTTTACTCTAACTATTCGTGGAATGACAGATATTACAGACTGCTTTTTATGCCTCCTAGATCTCAAGGGGAGATAACTGATGATTTATCAGTAGAGTAGTCTTTTGAATTCAATCAGAGCTGGGTTTTTTTTTCGCCTGATGGCATTTTTACATTTTTCATTGAACCAAGATATGTTGCGTTATTTTTTTATTTTTTTTATAATTTTTGGGGATGCATTCATTTGCTATAGAGATAAAGATTTCCGTGAAATGTTTCAAGTCTTTGATGTTTTTTCTTTCAACTATTTCTTCAGAACATTGGTTTTTAAATTCTTCCCAGTTCGTTCCGCCATATTTCTAATCGAGAGGATTTTTATCGTTATTTTCTGAGTTTTGTTGAACGATTGGCAAGTGATCACTACCGTATGTGTCTGCCGGTAACTTCCAAAAGAAATCAATATACATTGATGGATCACATAGGGATAAGTCTATTGCCGAGGAACTACCAGAAAATGGATTTATGTAGATCAGATTTTTATCATTATAAATGTATAAATCGTTGTTATAAATTATTGTTTCTAAGGTGCTTCCCATTTGATTTCTCTCTTTATAATCCTATATTGTGCTGTGACGATTAAAGTCTCCTCGTATCATAAAAGGGACAGGATGTTGTTTCCTTGCTAGTTCATGAATTTTAACTTGATTTAAAAGTTCATCCGGTAGGATATATACTGACGGGATGTTTATTGTCCAGTGTAAGGTCAATTTGATGTTCATCATTGCTTATAAGGATAGATGTACCGGATGACGCTCGAAGCCCAATGTCATCTAGTTGTATTGGTGATATTCTTTTATATTCAATTTATCATTTTGCTTAAAGAATACTTCCTGATACTACCGATAAGCAGTTCATGTCTTTATTGCGAGGAAGTTCCATCGGTTTATTTAATACCTCAATCTAAAATGTTTTTTGAATTTAGCTTGACAGATCAGGCTACACAAATCAGTATACTCGTATTCGAGAGAAACTGATCACCCGTTAAACCATTTGTTGCACTTCCCAAACCTTGAGTATACTGGTACGTTTACAACCATGTCTAAATTTAGTTCTCTTCGAAACCTTTGAGCCACAGCTATCGCCTTCTAACACCTATAAATTGGAAAAAAGATGGTATTTTATCCCGGTGTATATGTGGGGTATTGTATTTAGTAATAAAGTACCCCATATACTGATAAAGTTATAGATGATACGTCTTGTTATGACCAGCCAAATGAACGGATCAGGCCTCTCCGCCCGCCCTTCATGGTCAAAGTGAAAAGTTGAAGCCCTCAACCACCAGGATCCCGTCCGCAGATATCACGGTTCGCCAAACACAGCAATCAGGTGGTCTCATGGGAGGGGGTAGTCTTAACTATCAAAAGAGGTGCAGTCGGCGTATTTTGAAGACCCAACCGACAGTGCGACCTTTTTTTGGTGTCAGTTTTTGTTTTGTATTTTGGCGTGTACATTTAACAGCGTCTGCCATAAACTCAATAACTCAAAAACGAAGTTTTAGGTATTTTTAATATACCTATATATATATATATATATATATATATATATATATATATATATATATATAGATAGATAGATAGATAGATAGATAGATAGATAGATAGATATTGGGAAAAACCTAGGTACACATTAATATTTGTATAATATTCAATGGACATCAGGTGGAAGGTACACCCAACAAAGAAACACCTATAGGGACACCTTCCTCCTATCTCAATTTCGCTAAGACATAGAAGGCTTCGGCTAGCAGGTTACACTTGGAGTGACATCCTCCTACGGAATCGACCTCGCGGTTAAAAATTGGTTGGAGGACCTCATCACACCTATATTGACTAACATGTAGATGACTCTGGATACCATCTGGAAGACATGAAGATAG
The DNA here is from genome assembly GCA_963932145.1 of Acanthosepion lycidas. Taxonomy (NCBI): domain Eukaryota; kingdom Metazoa; phylum Mollusca; class Cephalopoda; order Sepiida; family Sepiidae; genus Acanthosepion; species Acanthosepion lycidas. Next base: position 107,557,665 of record OZ010589.1, on the reverse strand, counting down.
CGATAACGGACAGAGATAATGGCAGAAATGAGTCAAGAAAACCCGAGAAGAATTCTCAACCCGATGATCTTGTATAATTCCTATATATGGAGGACTAGATTAATTTTCTTAGAAAGGTATAAAGTTAATCCATTTTCTTTTTCTTCATAATATCATTTTTAAAATCAATTCAGCTTAAGCAAGGCGATAATGCCATTAAGATGCTAGGGGCTACTGGGTGTGAAAGAGAAAGAAATTTTTTTAGAAGAAACCGGAAACCCAATTCTAAAGAGAAAACAAGGGGTAAAACTCTACTCTTGTTCAAAAACTGGGGTGCAGTTTTAACCGGACGATATGTGACTGTATCGACTATTTGTATTGAGAAATAACTTTGTATAATGTATTAGTTCAATGGCGGGGTTCCCATGAGAAGCCATATGATCTGAGAAGATCATACTCTCATATTTATGTTGAGCGTTTGGTCAAGGGAGAATAATTTACTGCATTATGATCAAAATCATTCTGATACCAGTCGAACTGTTTGAAAAATGCTTTCGTAATTGTTTAACAGAAAAGAATTACGTTGAATAAAATAAGATAATTCAGTTGAATCTGCGACGAACGAGCGCCAGTACAAACACAAAAGAGGCCTCGGATCATAGGCGGACATGTTTATCAACATAAGATACATCCGGGTTTTTTCCATTAGCAACGGGGCAGTTTGGCATGTCAAGCTAGATACGAGCCTTTCTGCAACTGGTCAACTGGTCAAGATCCGGTTCTCTGTATTATGCCTCATGCAGTTAAAAGCTGGGGGTGGGAAACAGCAGTCGTCAAGATACGGTGTGTTGTGATGTAGGTTCCGTGGACATTTTTGTTCCGCAAGTTTCTGTGGTTCCGGAGACAGTGTTATATTTGTTACCTCCTGTCCCATTCTGCCTATTATGCTCGTAGTTGTTAGGGGAGGAATCGGTTAGATTCTTCCCACCAACATCAACAGTCACTTTGCTGAAATTACAAAAATATTACCTGGAGATAGAGGCATCATTTCACCTTGCCTATCCACCGACATCTCTCCTGCATCTGTCTATATTTCTGAGATGAGACATGTACATTATTTACATTATTCGGACTATTGTCCTCATCTTTGTCACCATATTTATTACAGCGTTTCGGCCATTGTACGCTCCGGCCTTCTTCAGATGGTTGGAATGTTGAACTGAACCCTTTATTTCGCTCACTGGGGTAGACTGTTCTAGTTCCACATGCCATGTTTAATGGATGTCAGTTATCAGTTATCTCCTGTTAATTTCCCTCTGGAATTTCTCCACTGCCTTAACTGGGTATTGAACTCACACTCTTTGGGTCCTGTCACAGGATCTAACCAACGCCTTTATCTACTATGCCACTGTGTCATATGTCCCTGAGTACCAACTGAAGAAGGCCGGACCGTACAACGGCTGAAACGTTGTAATAAATATGGCGAAAAAGATGAGGACAATAGTCCGAATAATGTAAATAATGTATCTCTCCTGCATGTTGCAGTTCTTCTTGAATTTAGTTAACTTCTTTATAGGTGGTGATTTTTAAAACATACAACAGTTTTCTCTTATCCTCGATTTCGCTTTCAACAATTTTACTGATACGCGGTCAGACGCATAAATAAATAATCACAATACCTGAATATACATATGTATTTATATATTGAATATACATATGTACATATTGAATATACATACACACACACACACACACATATATATATATATATATATATATATATATATATATATATATATATATATATATATATATATATATATATATCATATTATATATATATAAGGTCGTTTTTTGACGTTAAAAATACGTCAAAAACCGACATTATTTTTGCACCAACCTAATATATATATATATATATATATATATATATATATATAAAGTATGATTTGTATATGTGTGTGTGGTATCCATAAGTTTCGAGAAAGCTTGGATCTGCGCCCAAAGAGTTATGCCTCAGCTGCTGATGGCGGTGCAGCATCTATTATGTCTGTACAGGCCTAAACGGGAGTGACAGTCTCGATTGAAATGAATCCATACAAAGACGCTCTCCACTGATGCCACCTTTTTGTTTTCTTCCCGTTGATCATGCCTCTTCCCGGCGGCATACCTTCGTTTCTGCGCTCCCCCCCTCCGGAATATGATTATGTTGTTAAAATATACAATAAGAACGAAAATTGTATCCATTAAAAAAGTTTTATTACAACCTATTGTTATATTTCAGTATTAGTTGTTATTATTAAACTCTTTCTCTGTCTAATGTCATAAATTGATTGGTTGCTTTTTGTGTGCTATTTTAAAGCAGAAACATATTTTTTGTATTGTAAGGATACTAAATTCTTTGCAAATGAATATTGCATAAACAATTTGTTTTTAGAATAAGAATAATTTTTCTACATACAAATCCACTTATTTAACCCATAGCTGGGGATGAGATTGATTCATATCTTTCTCAGTGATATTTGTGCTTAAGTGAATGTAACAAATCCGAGTGAAATTCGAACTCGGATCTCTTATTTCGATTCCAAGCTGCTATCCATATGACCAACTGCACATCCCATTGGTTAAAACTAGAATATATAGGACTCTATACTATGTTTTAGACATCCGCGGCGATCTTGGAATAAAAGAATAAAAGAAAGATAAATAAAAGAAATAAAAAGATAAGATAAAAGAAAGAAAATTAAAGAAGATTTTAATGGATTTATTAATTGAATGAAAATCCTGATCTTTCAGTTGCGATGAGTATAGAGAATAACAGTTCACAACATGGTGCGCATGGCCCATCATTGGGGCTTGGTAATATTTTGGTGGGGCATGCATAGGATGTGCACCCTTTGGTGTGCTTTACCAACAGAATAAGGGGGCAATTCGAGAATAAGTTATTAACAATTATTAACATTAATTTGTTGTTAACATTTCCGTCTTCATATTTAACTAACTGTGGCTTTAGTGTTGTAAATGATTTTTTATTGAAGAAAAGAAATCGACTTGATATCGCTAAACGAGAAGACTTGAGGCCTAACCTGACTAAATTGGTGCCTAATATAAAATCTATCTGTAGCAGACATGACACACAAGGATCTCACTAACAGTCATTTTGTGATGAGCTCAAATTTCATTTTGTATTATTATTTCATAATTAAATTGATTAAAGTATATTACAGAATAAGTTTTCGTTCAAATATTTTAGATTTCTACCTTTCCCTTCTCTATTATATGTTTTGAAACTATATATATTTAACTGTCTTTTAATCTTTAAAAAAAAAATTATTCATGGACGCCATATTCTTTGGAGCCTTGTTCAGAGAAAAAGTTAATGGCCTTTTAAGCTTCCTTCAATTTGAATTTCAGTACAATTTTGAATATGTATGAATTAAATATTACAGGGGTGGGACACCAAAATTTTCGAAATACCAAAATGGAGTATGACTCAAAATCAGTTTGGAATCACTGATGTAGGACATTTTAATGAAAGAAAACAATTCTTTCGCTTGGATTGATTCCTTTGTTTAAACCAGTCGACAGCTTCATGCCGAAGAAACGGATAACTCAGGCTTATTTACAGACCACAGACTTTCTTGGGCCTAACAACATTGTTTAATTAAAAAAAAAAGAAGTTACCTGGAGGATTTGTGTTGAGTCAATTTTAAAGTTGTTTGCTTAGATGTCTGCTACGACTTATAAGCTAAGCCACTTGTTTGTCATGTTAACGTTTGACTGGACGAAATTCTTTGTATTTGTTCTGCTACGGTCATATGTCGAAACTGAAGACACCCACGGCGAGAAACAGCCACTCTTTTTGCTGTTCTTTAAAAGAGAGGGTGAAAGCGAAGAGAGAAAGACTAAATACAAATCTAATGGTATTCCAAATGGAAAAGAAATTCTTGCTTTGAACGACAGACAAATAACACCTTCGACGGCTTCTTAGTCCTATTGGCGTTTTATCCAAGTCATTCGTTCATGTGGCAACGATAACTGACAAGTGGTCGGCGGACATGAACGGTGTTCTGACACATTTTATTTTTGAAAAGTTCAAGCGCAGTGATGGACATGTTGATTTCTGGATGGTTGACTTCACATTTCTGACCAGATTCAAGTTCGAATCGTTTGGTATTCATTTCTTTCGCTTCCGTTTGATAATTCAGACTTGTCACTTTACATTAATGAATATGTATTGTTAGGACAATGACTCTGGATGGGTTTACTCAGAACTGATTGAGTTGTCTAGATTAAAATGATTTTTACCTTGTCAGTTTTCCCTACACATTTAAGATGGCACCTACTCACTTCTTTCACTATCTCTCTCTCTATCTAACTATCCCTATAACTCTCTCTCTCTCTCTCTCTATATATATATATATATATATATATATATATATATATATCAATGCTCACTTTTATATTTACACACACTCTATCTCTGATATTGAGCACTTTATCCCATAAATAAAGTACACCTTAAGAGTATATTTCTTCATATATATATATATATATATATATATATATATAGAGAGAGAGAGAGAGAGAGAGAGAGAGAGAGACAGACAGACAGACAGACAGACAGACAGAGAGTGTAGCTGGCCATTCATATTCGAGGATACCCGTCTACTAGGGCCGCTAGCCAATCCCTATTGCAGACTCAGAGAGCCCACCAGTGGTTTATACTGCAACTATGCTGTGCAGATCTTAGTTACAGTTTCTGGGAAAGAGCATGTTATATAGCGTGATCAACAATCTGAACAAGGCCAGTAAATTCAAAACCTCGGTCACGATGACTTGTGACTTCGTGCTAATACAGCTATCAATGGCTCTCAAGTGTTCCATCTACTCAATTTCATTTACAAGGCTAGGGTATGTTTTTTAGGCACTTTCAAAAGGTGCCGCACGCTTTGATCGCCCCCTCCAAGTCTTCTTCTTGACAATCAACTGTCTCATGGTCAGAAAGCCGACATTCTAACCACTCGGCCACGCGCCCATATAATCCCCCCCCACACACATATATATATATATATATATGTATATATATATATATATATATATATATATATATATATATATATATATATATATATATATGGATGGGGAAAGTGTAAGACAAAGTTGAAAATGTTTATTTGTGACGCGTTTCGTCCTTTGGGAGTTCATCGGCCAAAACGCGTAAATTTTCCATTTTGTCATACATTTTCCACAATATTATATATTATATATGTAAATATAGATATAGTTATCTCATATATATATATATATATATATATATATATATATATATATATATATATATATATATATATATATTGAATGGATTTTTAATCCTGCATTATTTATTACGATAAATGTTTTTATTTGGTAGTCGATTTCCACTTGCTATAGCTTTGTTTTTTCTTAAACAGTGACATAATTGAAAAAAGATTAATTCAAACATTACTTTTGTTTGTTTCGAGTACGAAACTGAAGCTTACAGAAAATGATTCAAAGAAGTTCCACCGAGAAATGTGCTTTCCTTTAATTGGTAATTCAAATTTAGCCCTGCCAGGCTGGTCTCAGTAGACAAACCGTTAGCGAACTGTTTTAGCGAAAAAAGCTCTTTCTCTGATGAAAAGAGTCTATCTTGGGATGCGCATTTTTTTTTGTATTAAGACTTCTCAATCTAGGCCGGTTGCTATTAATTTCACTGTTTAAGAAAAAGAAAGGGATACCAACTCAAACATTGATTGTGTTTTACGCACTAGATTTTATTTGCCTTAACTCCCCAGTAAAACAAGATGTATTTATGTGTGAATCTCATACATATAGATCAAGGACAAAAAAATGTCTTGACCCCCAACGCTGGAGTCCATAATAATCGTAAACTTGGCTTTCCTTAGGTCAATAAACTTCCTTAGATCACACTCGTCTACTAAACCAAATCTTCATTTCCCAAAGCCCATCCCCGCTTCCTGAAATTTTTGTTGATTCTATAATAGTCTAATTTATTACAGCCTCTACAGAAATGGTACATATCATCCAATTGTTCATTTGTAACTGTTGTATCCAAATTTTCCCAGTATTGGTAAACCAAAATGATACTATATTGAAATATACTATAATTGAATACTTCATACCTAACAAATCTCAACAAAAACAGATGCAGTTAGACATCGAAGTCTTGGATCGGATCTTGACCAATTGACCAGTTCCAGAGAGGCCCGCATCTAGCTAGACATGCCAAGTGGATAGGCAAGGTGAAATGATGCCTCTATATCCAGGTATTAGGTTGCTGCAAAAACAATGGCGTAATAATGTCGTTTTTTGACGTTAAAAAATACGTCAAAAAACGACATTATTACGTCATTATTTTTGCACCAACCTAATAATTCTGTTGTAATTTAAGCAAATGGTCCGTTGGGGTTGGTGTGTGGGGGGTAGAAACATCTAACCGATTGCTCCCCTAACAACTACGAGGATAATAGGCAGAAGGGGAAAGAGAGGGGAGGTAACAAATATGACACTCTCTCGGAAACTACAGCAACTTGCGGAAAAAAATGCCCACGGAACCTACTTCACAACACACTGTAACTTGACGACTGCTGTTTCCTACGCCCCCCCCCCCAGCTTTTAACTGCATGAGGCATATTACAAAGGACCGGATCTTGACCAGTTGCAGAGAGGCTCCTTCTCTGATTACCACTTATTCCGGGTTTTAGATATACATACGCGCCAACAGGTGTATACCAGTGCTGACTAAATCAAAAATGCCTTCCAGCCATCTGTCAATGGTCATAAACCGAGTTTTTATGATTTTACTACCGATTTATTGGCAATATTTAGTGGAATCTAATGTTGCTTATTTTGACTAATAACGTTGTTTGAACTGGTGTGTAACGTTTTATAGGTTATAGCTCAAAACGATAAATTAATTTGTTTTAAAATGACGCTTTCCTTCCTATATATTAACTTCTTTTAATAACAGTTCGTTTCGAACGCCTGTTGCCAATAAATGGATTATTTGAAAGTCCCGGCCTAGTTCTCCACTATTTCTACTTTCCTCTACACCTATTTGGACAAGCGTATATGATATTTGTTGGATATTGGTGTATTTATAATGCGTAAGAATTGAAGCAAATTTTGTGAATTTGCTGCAGGCTCAAAATATGGTAGATAAGCGTTTAACTGACCAACGGTACCTGGACTGTTTTTATCGAATCAGACATACGGAAAGGCATCGACGAGAACTTAGCCCTGTCTATGACAATGGCACCACCCGTTATCTCATATTTTGTTGCACTATACTGTTCTAATTCGTTATATCGATGACATTGATTGTCCTGAAAACATTCAGAAGCCGGCTGTCAGAAAACTGTAGTGACGATTGTTGGATCGCGAAGAATTTTCGGTAATATGATGAGATATTATAAGTAGTCAACTAAGTAGTTGTTTGTCTCAATCCAGAATCATTTTCTTTCTGTAATCTTCAGACGATTAAAGAGTCAACGATAAACCTTAAAGGCGTAGGTAAATGATTAGCCATCAGATTTTATCAAGACGACTCGAAAATCAGTTACATGCTACTTGAAAAAAAAAAAAAAAAACTGGAAGCGAAGGGTTTTACTATATTCAACTATTTAATATTTAATTGCAACTGTAGGCATATCATTATAAAATTGTAACATATAAGGTGATGAGCACACCTGAGTATTTCGGGGTTTTTCTACCTGTCACTCGATCTAACCAAAGTCTTTATCCACTGTGCCATGTGTCCTCGGTTAGATCCAGTGACAGGACCGAAGAGTTCAATACCCGGTTAAGGCAGTGGAGAATTGGAGAAGGGAATTAACAGGAGATAACTGACGTCCATTAAAAACATGGCCAAATAAAGGGTTCAGCTCGACATTCCAACCATCTGAAGAAGAGCGGAGAGTACAACGGCCGAAACGTCGTAATAAATATGGCAACAAAGATGAGGACGATAGTACGAATAATGTAAATAATGTATAAAAAAAAGGTTATTGAATAAAAACCCCTTTTCGTCAACCAGATGCCCCCGGAAGCGACTGTATGTTCCCTTTAATTGATTTTTTTATATTGGCCATAGCTCTCACAATGGTTGACTTAAATGAGTTCTTCATGTTTCGGGAACTTTCTTGTTCTGTTGTCCGTCTATCAGTCTCTCTCTCTCTCCCCTCCTCTCTTTCTCTCTCTCTCTCTCTCTCGATGATGTCCTAGAAAGAAGTCTAGTAGTTTCATTTTATCCGGAATATTCTCGGATCGCTAATCCTGGATCACGCTGGACACGTAGAAAAGATCAGATTCCAACTGATAAATATGCGGCCGCCGCTGGGAACCCCACGATCCAAAAATTGATAACTGTCTTGATCTATGGTGTAAATGGCAATATTCATCTTGATCGACTTTCCGAAGTTGTGATTGAACGCTTCGCTGTGCGTCTTAACAATGATGGACAAGGATGACAATTCAATGCCAAATGTTTCCAGATTATTCTTGATCTTGAACAGGAAAAACCAGTCCACTTTAATGAAGTCGCAGTACTGCACGCCATCTTTTTTACATTAATGGCCTCGATTCGTTTGAATTAGAAAGCAGAATACGAAAATTTGGTGGGTGTGGCCTTAACTACTTTACTATTTACGACGCGCGAAATAATTGGTACTGTTTCTGTCTGTCTGTCACTCTCTCAGACTACATGATGATTACCCCACCTCACTCAGATGAGAGATTCTGTCTCACCCCCCACCCTCGCATCACTTGTGATGGCGTCCATTTTGTTTCTGTATCCATTGTTCTTAAGATGATTCTTGGACCAATATTCTATTTTATCTGTATCAGATTTAAGGTGGGTTCTTCCCAATGTTGCACAGTTATGTGCAATGCATTCAGATTATGATTATTTCTTTAAAGCACTTCCTAGGATTGTATTAAGGACGACATTATGTTTTCAATCCCCTCCCGTAGAAAAAGTTATTTGGGAATCCTGATACCGCTATTTTGACAACATGTTCTGCATCTGTATAAAGCTTATTGTTTCAATACTATTTCCGATTTTTGAAGGACATTGTCTGGAATCAAAGACTTTCATGCGTATCCCTACCCACTTACACTAAATTCGTAACCGAAAACATCTCGCTGGGAGAGAAGCCTTCTACATAAAACATCTGGCACCAAGTATTAAACCTCACATTATTAAAGAACGGAAAAAAATATGTGTTAAAAGTGTTTTAAAAAATAGAATGACGCCAATTCGAATTCTAGCCATATTTCTTTTGCAGGACCCGTAATATACGCTACTACTATATAGGCATCACAAAACTACATCTTAAAAAGTCAACCATAAAAAGAAATTAACAACACTTAACAACAATCTCCTTGAAAATGGACGAAAGCGCTTGGGACAATAGGCACTACGGACATTTTTTTCAATTTTTTTATCCCCCATCAAACGGAATAATTTAAGAATAATAGAACAATTCAATAAAAAAATCAAATCTTCTTGCGTGTCATGTTACAACGAAATATATTTGAAAGAAAGGTTGCTGCCCAAATATGCATTACACACACATACACACACACACACACACACACACACACACACACACACACACACACGCACACATATATATATATATATATATATATATTAATGTGTATTTGGCATCAACCTTTTGTTCAAGTAGGTTTCACTGAAAAAAAGCCTACAAGGAAAATTTAATAAATCTGTTATTGAGTTTTTCGAGCATTCTAAAATTTACTCGTTTTTTAAAAGGTTAAAGTCCATTGGAATTGTCTATAGTTATAATTGTTGCAAGCGCTTTCGGCCACTACTCTAGCCATTATCAAGGATGTTGTTTTTTGATAGTGAATGTCAGTGTGCGGTTTCTACATAGTTTTTCTGTGTGGCGTAAATGCGGCGGGTGTTGTATGCTTTTTATGGTCACGTGCCATGCGTAGCCAATTGAACTGGGCATGACTTCTATTTTTAGAAAATTTTAACACGCGATTTCCACTGCTAAATAGTGTATGACTGATGCTTCCCTAGTTATGAGTCGCGTACGGCTATGCAATTTGAAAAAAAAGATCTTTTGTGTTGTTGACTAGAATTTTCCTAAAAGAAAAGAATGTTCTTGTAAATTATGAGTTAAGAAATTTTTATTAATCACACTCTGCTTCTAAATGTGGAATACATACATAAATATATATATATATATATATATATATATAGAGAGAGAGAGAGAGAGAGAGAGATAGATAGACAGACTGAATACAGAATCCTTAAAATCCATTCAGATGATACTTTATTTCGTAGACTCAGACGTCCATCTCTTCAGAACAGATTTTACAAAATACGGTTCAATTCATTCAGACACAATGAAAAGAAAAAAGAAAAGGAAAAAAGGCAGAGAGATAAAAAAAAGAGAATCAGGAAAAGTTTTAATGTTAAAAGAGGAAAAAAGTGGGGGGAAAGACAGGGATTTCAATATAACGTTTGTGAGATAGACATGGCGAGGGGAAGAGAAAGGTAGAAAGAGAAAAAGAAAGAAAGCAGTTATCCAGTTGCCATATATATAATTGTAAGAAAAGAAAATAATATCAGAGATACTGAAGTTTTACTCTCCAATTGAACGATCATAAGGCATGTTTAAATTTTAGTTCTACTTTAGCCAGTGGTGCTGGCCTTGAATATAGAGAAGGCATTTTGTCTGTCTATATCTCTGAGATGATGTATTATGATTACTTGCATTGTTTATGTTATTTGAATTGTTCCTAATTCTTCTGCTATATTCATATTGTGAATATCGCAATGAAGATGAGAATAACAGTCCGAATAATTTAAATAATGCAAGTAATCATAATACTTCATCTCAGAGATATAGAGGCCGAAACGTTGTGAATATGTCAATGAAGATGAGGATAACAGTCCGAATAATGTAAATAATGCAAGTAATCATAATACCTCATCTCAGAGATATAGAGGCCGAAACGTTGTGAATATGTCAATAAAGATGAGGATAACAGTCGGAATAATGTAAATAATGCAAGTAATCATAATACCTCATCTCAGAGATATAGAGGCCGAAACGTTGTGAATATGTCAATGAAGATGAGGATAACAGTCGGAATAATGTAAATAATGCAAGTAATCATAATACCTCATCTCAGAGTATTAAATTTTATTTTACCGGAAGTGAATGTCGTCCAGCTTCCATGTTAGAAATTAGATACCTTTTATTCTGTGGGTATCTTGTCATAATTTCAGCTCACTTATTTAGAAAACTCGAATATTGCCTATTTCTCTTTCTGGTATAATTTACATAATTTATCCCGAAATATATATCAATAAAAATATAAAATCTTTTCCACTGATTAACTATTAATTTTCTCTTCTTATTCCAAGTAAACACGAATAGCATTAAGTAGTATTTTTTTTACTACGCCTCGTTGGTCTACACGACCAGCGTTGTGTTATAAAGAATTGGATTTGTTAGTCATACTCTTTTCCCATTTCTTTCATATGTACAGGCTTTCTTTCATATGTATATGCACGATCCAATAGTATTGGTCACAACACTTACTAGCAACCGCCTTATTCAGCTAACTAGAATTGGTTCTTCTATGCTATTGTACTTTGCTCTGTCGCTTACCATCCACCATTCATAATTGCATATGAATCAAATGTATCGGTCTCTTGATGCTTGTCTGGCTTTAAAACAGCTGCTCGTTCCATTTTTTATCATTTAGATTTGCTCCTTTAGGTGACTAACGTTTTGTCTGGTGTCTACACATCGACTTGTCTGACTAGGTTCGACTTGCTAGGAGATAAACTACGCCATAGGAACATCCAAGCCACTCCAGTACGTCAAGGTACTTAATTATGGTGTGTATGATTTTCTGAGATAACTAATTTAATACTAAGATAAACCCGTTCGAAATATAACTTTGCCTTGTCACGAGAATTTAGCAATGTGGCAATGAACTTTACGAGCTGAAGTTCCACATTTTCTTGATTTCATTCAAATTAAGTCAGCATTTAACGAAGTTTGTTTTTCTTTATGAAGTTCCGAATAATAATTGCGTCTAAACACAATTTGTACATTATATATCTGGATATCGAATTTTGATATTTAGGATTCAATTAATTTCTGTTGCATCGTCAATTATTGACCAGGTCATTCTAAGTTGGTCCTAATCAACACTTGACAAGCTAAATTGTTTTTTTTTTTTTTTTTTTTACTGGTCTTGTACTAATGTGCAATTTTATACTGCGTCGGTTTTACATTCTACTTTATTAAAATTGTTTAGAATTTCATGTAAGAATCTCCACCTCAACTCGCATTATAAAACTATTTTTTTTAAAATACCACCCAACACTAGGCTCGAGAGTCACTCGAAACAGAGTAGTAGGAATGGTAATAACGGCAAAGCTGTGTGACATGAGTGGAAGCTAACGTCGTAAAAATGTGAAGATGATGAGAAAAAAGAGGATATGTAACAATTGACCTTTCGCATGAAGACGTCAATATTAAAGTGTTCGAGGAAGCATCCACGCGGGAGTCTATTCCATACAGTAGTCGGAAAATTTTGCCAGGGTGAAACATTTTTTTGATTCGGCACCCTCCTCCCCCGTGAATGTAGCGTGGCGTGTTCTCGTAATAAAGAACACAACTGGTGGAACTAAAGAGTGTGTAGCTCTTCTGAAAATTTGCAATGTAATATTTTTAAATCGGTATCCTCCCAAGCAAGGCAGTAAAGCCATTAAGACACAAGGAGTTACTGCGTGTGGAAGAATTTGGAACAAAAAAATTAATAATTGAGCTGAAAGTGTAATGAGGAGGACAGTAGATAGCGATTGACATTGCATTTAATTTTGGGAGATTAAAGTTGACCCCCGATCCACACATCACCCCTGAGATTGTCAAATCTATTTCCATTTCTGTGTATCGTGTGTGCGGGTGAGCGTGCTTGTCCTCGCTAGCTTGCGCATTAATCGGCATACACGCACCCACACACACACCTATATATACATATATATGCATACACACACATATACACATTCTTCCTGTGTTGCGTAGGGCTCAGGTGTGTGCCCGTGAATAATCAATCTGTATTTGCCAGTGTATTTATCATCAAAATCATCTGCCATCGTCAGCATAAAAACCAAACCTAACGATTTTATTACCACTTACGCAAAATGTCACTTTTGCCAAGTGTCGAAAAAAATTAGACCAAAGCTCACTCCAAATATAGAAAATGAACAATGAAATATTAAAAGAACATAAGGACATTGTATTCCTTTGCAAATGGATTCCTTTAATTTGCTTGAAGAAGGTCACGTGACTGGAAACGCGTGGAGTAAGAATATGAAGACTAAGATATATACGCTAAAAAAATCGCTTGTGGTTTCTCCCTTTTTTTAAATATACGTTTTTCTCTCGTTGGGGTAATCATAACCCTTTCCCTTCGATACAAAAGTAGAGCATAAATATAATTATTTATTTAAAAATATGATTCCAACACGCTACATAAGAGTTCTCATGTTTCAAAACAAGAGCCGAAAATTTCAATATAATTATTTGAGTTAAATTGAATTAAAGTAAGCTCTATTCCATCATCAAGCGATTTATATATATATATATATATATTACCACTTTGCAAGGGAGGGTAGGTAGGGATAGTTCCAAGGAGGATATTAATCCATAGAGAGCTCAGTGCAAACAATAGAGCATTGTAGCATTTATAAATAAAGAAGAAAACCTTAAAGATCCATTTTAGTTGTAATGTATATTTATTTCGTGAATATTTCTATATATTAATCTCTTCAGGCTGAAAGATCTTAATCTGGAACTGAAGAACTCAGAACTTTTGGTCTGAAAAGATGAATATATAGAAATATTCACGAAATAAATTATACCCGAAACTATAGCCGAAATGGTTTTCTTATATATATATATATATATATATATATATATATATATATATATATATATGTATGTATGTATATATAAAGTCGTGTTCGCCGCAAGCTAGTCAGTTAAAAACAGAAACAATATTACAGATCGAGAACAAAAGAATAATAATCACTAGGACAGTAGACAGCGATTGACATTGCATTTTAATTTTTAACGTTTAAAATTGGTGGAAATCATGCAACTGGAAGGGAAATCCACAAGCGAAAAGTGTGAGAAAAGAAACTGTTAGCATAGAATTTACGGTTACATCTAGTTAGCTCAACTGCCAATTGATGATACTTCGTCGCCAGTCTTGTACTACACTTAAATTTTTAAAAAGGTCTTGAGACCATAGCGAAGAGCTTATCCAAACAATAACCATAAAGTTGTAAAGAAAAAGTCACAGGGAATCAATCGTACGGCGGTGGAGAAGTGACAGAGGCCAAAATGCAAGATTCGGTCAAATAATATTGATGATTCTTCTTTGGATTTTATCAATATCTCTAGATATATAACAGGAACACCGGACCATATGTGTCAGCAATATTCTTAACATGAACGAATGGTAGACTTATAGATTTGTAAGATAGATTCTGGGGAGAAAAATTGTCCAGCAGTGAATCAACTTTCTTAGCAGCTGATCTCATAATAGATTCAATAGTTACTCTACTTCATGTCACCCGAGAACGTTAATACCTGGAAGCCGCAAATTATATATATATATATATATATATATATATATATATATATATATATATATATATATATATATATTTTAAAGAAAAACAGACCACTTTAAGGTTCCATTATAATAATTTATTTCACCAGACCCCTTTAAAGTTTTTCATAACTTAACTATATATATATATATATATATATATATATATATATATATATATATATATAAATATATAAAGATATGATTTGTGGTACAAAATTTTATGACCGCCATGAAATAACAAAATTTATTTTTATTACCACATGATGATAATAGATAAAAAGTAAAATTGAAAAACGGGCCAGTTAACCTGTTTCGAACCTCGCACAACAGATCTAAATCGAAGTTAATAAATTAAATAGAATTATCACTAAAAAGATGGACAATATGTATTGGGAGGAAATATTGCTTAGATGGAAATTAGTTGGAGGCCCAGTACGAAATCCTTTTGATAGAAGAATTTCGTACTGGCCCTCATTTAGTTACAGTTTCTGAGAAAGAGCGTGTTATCTAGCGTGATCAGGCATTTGAACAAGGTCAGCACGCTCAAACCCTCAGTCACGGTGACTTGCGACTTCGTGCTAGCACAGCTATCAACGGCCTCCAAGGATTCCGTCTACCTAATTTCACTCACACGGTTTGGGTCAACCCGTGGTATTGTCTTCAGGTATTTTCCAAAAGTGCTGCATACTGGGATCGACCTTCATTCAGTCCGATAACATCATTCAGTCTCCTTCCTGATAAATCGACCACGGTGAGATTTGAACCAGGATCTCATGGTAAGAATTCGAACGTTCCCATATAATCCCACCCCAATGTGCATTAATAATAAATACATATTTGTTTTGTACAACTCTGAGTTTCATACACATTTGTATGTGTGCGTGCGTGTGTATGCGTGTGTGTGTGCGTGCTGTGCGTATGAGTATATGTGTGCGAGCGAGTGTGCGTGTGTGTGTGTGTGTGTGTGTGTGTGTGCGCCTATAGAAATACAGTGAGAGCGAAATGAGACTTGATATATCTAAGTTTGGAATTTACCCAAATAATTAGCCATGTAGGCGTAGATGCGAAAATAATCGGAAAGACTGCGAAGACCAAACAACGCAATATTTCGACGCCACAATAACTGATCAAAATAATGCCAGTTTAGCGGTGGTGTTGGACAGGAAAATATAACACTTGAGTTAAAATGCTTCCTAAATATTTCCTGTCTGACAAATATGGCTGATTGCTGCATGAGTGTAGAAAAATTAAAAAGAAAATGTCTATTGTGGATAACTAGGAAGATGATATTTGATAATATCGTTATCATCAAGTTATGCACAAGTGGAGTTTATTTGGAAAAAGAACGGATATATTAATGTAAAAGACACAGCTGTGTCAAATGGTTTCGTTGTACTATTTTAAAAGGGAGTGAAATAAAAGCCAGGTGGGGGGTATTATTGTATGTTTTTCCTTTTCTTTTTTATGTCTTTGTATTATTTGTATTCATTTTTTCTTTAATAACCTCATTCTATTCTTGTCTCTCTCTTTTTCCACTCTGCAGTTTTTCTTTTTCAACCTTTTGTGCTGTCCATCTCTTTTCTTTTTTTTCTTTCCTTTTTGCTGACCAGTCTTTGATATTTTTATACCGATTTGTCATTTTTAATTTTCCTTATTTTTCTGTTTCTATTAGGTTGGTGCAAAAATAATGACGTAATAATGTCGTTTTTTGACGTATTTTTTCACGTCAAAAAACGACATTATTACGTCATTATTTTTGCACCAACCTAATATAAAAAGAACTCCATACCTCTTCCTTATTTCTTTTTTTTCTTTTCTTATATTACATTTTTATCGTATATTTTTTCCTATATTATTTTTTTCTTTCCCTGACGAGGCGTTAATCATCTCCGTAAATTTCATTTAATTCTTTCTTTCTTTCTTTTGTCTTTCGTTCTCTCTTTTTTTCTTTCTTTTTTTTCTTTCTTTTGTCTTTCGTTCTCTCTTTTTTTTTCTTTCTTTCTCTCTTTCTTTCTTTCTTTCTTTCTTTCTTTCTTTTGTCTTTCGTTCTCTCTTTTTTATTTCTTTTGTTTTTTCTTTCTCTCTTTCTTTCTTTCTTTCTTTCTTTTGTCTTTCGTTCTCTCTTTTTTATTTCTTTTGTTTTTTCTTTCTCTCTTTCTTTCTTTTGTCTTTCGTTCTCTCTTTTTCTTTCTTTTCTTTTTTCTTTCTTTCTTTCTTTCTCTCTTTCTTTCTTTTGTCTTTTGTTCTGTCTTTTTTATTTCTTTTTTTCTTTATTTCTTTCTCTCTCTCTTTCTTTCTCTCTTTCTTTTGTCTTTCGTTCTCTCTTTTTTATTTCTTTCTGTCTTTCTTTTGTCTTTCGTTCTCTCTTTTTTATTTCTTTTCTTTTTTCTTTTGTCTTTCGTTCTCTATCTTTCTTTCTTACTTTTGTCTTTCGTTCTCTCTTTTTTATTTCTTTTCTTTTTTCTTTCTTTCTTTCTCTCTTTCTTTCTTTCTTTCTTTCTTTTGTCTTTCGTTCTCTCTTTTTTATTTCTTTTTTCTTTCTTTCTTTCTTTTGTCTTTCGCTCTCTCTTTTTTATTTCTTTTCTTTTTTCTTTCTCTCTTTCTTTCTTTCTTTTTTCTTTTGTCTTTCGTTCTCTCTTTTTTATTTCTTTTGTTTTTTCTTTCTTTCTTTCTTTCTTCTGTCTTTCGTTCTCTCTTTTTTCTTTCTTTCTTTCTTTCTTTCTTTCTTTCTTTTGTCTTTCGTTCTCTCTTTTTTATTTCTTTTCTTTTTTCTTTCTGTCTCTCTTTTTTCCCTCTCTTTTTATTCCTTTCATTGCTGATATGTCTCGGAAAGGGATATATTTGTTCTAAGTAACAAAGTGGTTTTGGACTACTGTAACCGAGTAGGACAATGTAGCGGGTAACCGTAATGGACTGGTCCTCGTTGTATTGGTAGACAATAGGCGTAGGCAATAGGCGTAGTCAATAGGCGTCGTCAATAAGCATCCACCATGTATCTCCACATCAGTCTGTATTCATGTCTGACACCAGCCAATCATATTACTGTGAGGGGAACCCTGGTGTATGCATATTCATTACATCACTTTCTTTCTTTCTTTTTTTCTTTCTTTCTTTCTTTCTTTCTTTCTTTCTTTCTTTCTTTCTACATTTAAGCACCAAATACATTTTCTCTCCTTTTTCGATGATGTTTTTTGTCTTTCGTTATCTATTTGCTAAATTGGTAATCATTCTTTTCCTATTAACTACCGTATGTACTCATGTATAATACGCAACAAATGAGGCTCTTATTATAAACAGGTCTACAACCAATTATTTTAAAAATTGCACTATGTTATCCATTAAAATCTCAATGTCATATGTATTTCACTAAAATATTTTATTTTTTTTACGATATTAAAGAATAAAAATGACTCGGATGTTTCTTCTTGTAACTTCCGTTTCAAGACTTTATAATTCAATCATCACTTTAGATAATAAACCACCAAGTCACTATTTTCTTATTTCGGTAATATTTATTCTTTAGGAATTGAATTTGATAATATTAATGTTACAACAAAGCATCTTTCCACCCACCCCCACTCAAAAAAACAAAAAAGTCTGGTCCGAAAGTCTTGTCACCCTTTACAAAAAGTAGTAAGAACAATAGAACAAGTAATAAAGTAATACAATGCACATGTACGGGATTCAGTTTTTTCACTTTCATTGACGCTGTCCCACGTCGAGAAGGTCTGGATAAACACCATTATTTTCATATCCGCCATCTGATAATAGAAAATTCTATTATTAGGTTGGTGCAAAAATAATAACGTAATAATGTCGTTTTTTGACGATACGTCAAAAAACGACATTATTACGTCATTACTTTTGCACCAACTTAATATCTACGTGTAACAAGACTTTTGGACCAGGCTTTATATTTCTTTCTTTTATTCGTATCTCTTCCGCTCATTTTTCTTTTCTATTCACTGTTGCATTTCTCTATCTGTTTCTCTTCCTTCTCTTTTTCCCTTTCCTCCTATATATATATATATATATATATATATATATATATATATATATATATATATATGAAACGATATTAGAAATCTCCAGAAATAAGCATTAGCCATAAAACAAAATAAGCAAACTATTCGCGTTGTATATCTGTTCCTATCAATTTCCTATTTACGACCTTATATATATATATATATATATATATATATATATATATATATATATATATATATATATATATAATCCTGAGTAAGCAAGCATGTCCGTATGTGTGCGACTTGGTGGCTCTAAAGTGCGTTTCGGCATCGGTCCATAAGATTTTCTCTTGGAAAATATCCAAAACCCTACTGTCTAATATCCGGCTCACACTTAACATTGTGCCAACCACCTGCTGGATAAATCATCAACTGTCTAAGAAAAGACTCACACTAAGAAAATTCTATTTTCTGTCAAATACAAAAGTTTGGTTCAAGGCAGAATGACTTAATGTTTTTATAAACAGAATGGAAATGATCAAATTCTAAGAGAGAAGAGAAATATATGACATAATTCTAAATTTTAAGAAAGCATCGCCCAGTGAAACCCTTCTTTTCATTCTTCTTCTTCTTCTTCTTCTTTCCTCCTCCTCCTCCTCTCCAAATACCGCCTCCTCCTCTTCCTCTTCTTCTTCTTTGTCTTTTAATTCGTCTCCCTCTTCATCGTTGTCGTTGTCTTCTTCTTCTTCTTCTTCTTCTTCTTCTTCTTTGTCTTCTAATTCGTCTCCCTCTTCGTCGTTGTCATTGTCTTCTTCTTCTTCTTTGTATCAAATAAATTTTAAGAAAGCATCGGCCAGCGAAATCCTTGTTTTGATTTAGATTCTTCTTCTTCTTCTTCTTCTTCTTCTTCTTCTTCTTCTTCTACTTCTACTTCTTCTTCTTCGTCTTCTTCTTCTTCTTCTTCTTATTCTTCTTCTTCTTCTTCTAATTTGCATACGGATGACTATACTACGGAGTCGTATTATACTTCTTGTTCTTCCTCCTCCTCCTCCTCATATTATTCTTCGTCTTCCTTCTCCTCATCCTACCCCACTTCTTCTTTTCTCCCCCTTTTCTTCGACTTCTTTTTATTATTCGTCTCCTTCTTCCTGGTCTTCTTCTTCTTCTTCTTCTTCTTCTTCTTCTTCTCCGCTTCTTTTTGTTCGACTTCTTATTATACGTCTTCCTCCTCGTCATCGTTGTTTTCTTCTTCTTGTGTATCATGTGTCGTCAGGACGTTTGCGAACATGGCTCTCCACAGTTTCCTATATTTTTTAACTCCTAATAAGCTTTGTCTTTTTACTATCTCTCCTAAAACCTGTTCAGGCATCGACTTACTCAAGCACTCTAGGTAGGTTATTCCTTGTTTTCTTCTGTCTCTTTTGCCTCCAATCTATCTCCTGTAAGCATCACATCTTCAAATTCCTCTCATGTTCCGCAGGTATTTTAACCGTATCTTTCTCGTGTGTCCCCTTTTGCTTCTATTATTCCTATTCATAAAATATTATAAACAAAGATACACTTAAAAAGGCACCTCATGTAACATACAAATTGGTTGACACGCCATTTTGAAATTATTGCTATCATTACCATCATCAGTGCTATGACGGGTTGAGGTCATAGGGTCGCCGCGCAAGTAAGCATCGGATCAGATCCTTTCGCATATCAGGGTGGAAAACCGGAAGAGCATTCATTCATGTATTCTTGGGAAAGTAGACTTGATGGAATCCATCCATTTCCAGGTCAGACCACAGGCGATATAGGCTTAGTCACTGATACATAGCCGTTAATTCCATCGAGATAACCCCTGCCAAGCTGATCTCATTGATCATTAATACAGTGGTGTAGTTAATTAGATGCTCGCTGAAGATCCCATGCTCATTAACTTGTGGTAAAACTAACCTATAAGAAAGAAATAGCTGCAAACTTATCCTTAATTAAGTTTAACCAATTTCAAAATACTGCTTAAAAGACATCACCGCGTTATTCTGATCTCCTAGCATCATATTGTCAGAAGAAATATATTATCAAGAGATGCAATATAAAATGTTCATTTTGGCATATGAGGCGCATTCATGAAGAAAGAAGATCTTTAATCTCATGCAAAAATAGAAAAAACTTTTATTCGTTTCAAATGGTAGTTAAAATGGGCCCTGGTTTCATAATAGAAAACATCGTCACACTGTGTCCCTCACCCCAAGGTTCACTTAGTACTTGTTGAGGCAAACGAAAACGATTACGTTTTGAGACAGTTACTCATAAATAGATTTTGCTGGACTAAGCCAAATTTGGATGATAGCTCCATAGAAAAGACGTTAACTGAGAAAGAGACTGGCTAAAAATATCGTGCGAGACATTGCTTACTCTCCAACCAACACTGACGTTCTCGTAGCTATCATTTTCTTAAAATGATTGACAGTAGTCAAGACACTTTTGCGTTTGGAAAATATCTGATGTTCAATGCCAGACATTTTGATCGTAACTAATTTGAAGCCACTTTTAGAGTGGACCAAATTCCCCGTATAAAAGGGTCGCGTTCGTCATTGTAGAAGAGGCAAAGGTCGAAACAATCAATCTTCATCTTTAAAAAGCATATAAAATATATGTTCTAATCTCGATTACGTTCATAAACCTTCTGTAAATGTTTTGCGTGACGAGTAAGATGGCGTTACGGTCAAATTTATTTGATATAAATAGTTATAGTGGGTCTACTATTTGATTTCTTCACCCATAAATACTTTTAATTAAAATAATTTCCGTTTTTTAAATTATTTTCTATTCGATTAATACAATTTATTTCTTACCAATAAGAAAATAGCACCTTTAGACATGCTGAATCTCGACCAAGGTTTACTTTTATTTCGTGATTTAGAACTTTAGAGAAGAGACTATAACATTTAAAATACTTGATGATAGCACGACGTTTCAGTCTGTATATTTTCAAGTTATCGTCAGGCATAGTGTCCGTGAGAAAAGTCAAAAATCCTTACTTCTATAGAAAAATGGCTAGCCTAGTGTAAATTAATTGAGACAACCGCTTTAGTTTCCTTTCTTTCACCATACGATCAGTTTTAGACCCACTAGAGTGACAGGGTGTAATTGATTTCTATTTTTGCCTCAGATTAGGTGATTTGCAGTAATGTGCAATAATATGAATCTATTTTCACAGTATTTCATGAAATTTGTTTGGCCTTGAAAACCATTGCTTCATCCGTGATTGTATCAGATTTTCATTACGCTTAGACACTATTATCTTGACTGTCGATTAGTTATCCTACGACCATATCTGCGATAGACGTTACTCTAACAAAGCGGAAGAAAACTGTAACGCTGCACGAACACACTGGCAAGCCTTTATCAGTGAGAAAATGCAAGTACTATAGACTGGCGCGAAAACTCTCCTTCTTTAAATCCATTCGAGTATCTGTGGTGAATCTGCAAGGAACGACTTCGTGGAATGGACATACGAACACACTGACAAGCATTACCAGTAAGATAATCAAAGTACTATAGACTGGCCTGGAAACTCTCCTGATTTAAATCCAATAGCGAATCTGTGGTCAATCTGCAAGGAGCGACTTCATAGAATGGACATACGAAGTACTAACATGTGCACTGGGTCATGTTTCATTGGAAAAATATGAAAAAAGAGTTAATAATAATGAAATTATTCGTTTTGTTCTAATTAATTTGCACAAGGGTGTATTCAGCTTCAGTTGGATAATGTTTTGTTATATTTAAATTTGATTTTAAGCGAGCGAATGTCGAAAGAAGACCAAAGAAATTTTCGTGTATTTTCATTTAATTTAATCGAAGTTTTGGATCTAAAAAATATCAAAGCTCAAAATGAATATATGTAGCAAATTATTCCCTCTTGAATTAAAATTAATTTTACGTATGCGACATGCTTATTTTTTGCCAGCTGTGAATTATCGGAAATTTCTTCGGAAACGCAATTTCCTTCTTTTCGATTAATTAAGATGTATCTCTTTCTTTTTAATGACAAAACGAATATCATAATTCAAATAATGTGGAACAATCTTAGCTGATCACTCAGTGAAAACAATAAATTGCTATAATATGTGGTAACGACATTGTCTGATGAACAGTTTTTTAATAAATCGCATTTGTTCTTTTAATATTTAAAAATCTTTTCACGTGTTCTGCTTGTGATCATGGGAAGAGAACTGTTGGCTGCAGTGAAAATAGCTGCGGTTAAAATATATTCTTAACTGCAATTAGAATCGCACCAGACACACATGCCAAGTGAGGATGGATCAGAAGTACATCAGCCTCAATAGGTTATTTAATCCCGACAACATTTTTGATTTTGTTTGGTTTAGTTTGATTTGTTTTACGCCATATCAACCCCAGTGGGTTATTTAATGCCGACAATTTTTTTTTTGTTTGTTTTGGCTTCTTTTACAGCATATCAACCTCAATGGGTTATTTAATTCCGATAAGATTTTTGGTTTGGTTTGGTTTGGTTTTACGGCATATCAACATTAATAGGCTATTTAATGCCGACAAGATTTTTATTACTGATAATATTTCTTTCAAAAGTATATATCTGGTAATTTTTGTTTTCAAAAATGTATTGCTGGTAATAATATATTGCTGGTAATAATTCTTCAAAATTTTATTACTGGTAATAATTTTTTACAGATTATTTCTGCTATTAAAAACTATTTTTACACTTTCCTAATGTTTTGACCTGAGTTTGGGGGTCAATTATTTACCCATAGCTGAGACCCTAACAGGTGCAACCACCTTGAGTCAGGGTGGACCTGGGAATAGCAGCAATTAAGAAGTGGTTCTACGCCCCTCAAAACCTTCTGATCAGAGACCTTGTGTGTTGGATGTAGTTTATCGTCTTACCCAGGAAGCGGATGGATGAATGAAAGCAGGAAAAGAAAAAAAATATCGAAAGAAACATTAATAAACGATGCAAAGAAATCCAGAAATTTTACAGACAAGTCCTGATTACTGAACAAACAGTATCTACATATGAATGCAAAAGTTTGCTGGCATCTTTCCTTGTAAATTCTCTGTCAATCATTCCTGGAATTGTATTTTATGGCAGATTTTTGTCTACAACGGTAATTTAGTAACGATGCGTGTACTGCCTTATTTTCTTTGCCAAGAAGTTCCAAATCAATTATTGGAAGAACGGTCAGTCTATCAGCGTGTTTCAGAAGTGGCGTGGGAAGGAGGTGTCCAGATTCTCAAAATCTGCGGCTAATATCACTCGTTTGCTTTCATTGGCAAATGTCTATCGATTTTCTTTGTACGAGGAATGCGGACAGGTTCCTGGCCAGTTCCACCTCAAAATATGACCAAATGATCGAACAATACATTTGTATTTTTTTTAGAAATAGCCCCTCCCTTGCACCGAAAATATTCAGCAGCCTTTCTATCAATCTATCTATCTAGTGATGTACAAAGCGTGGCTTAGATGTCGTCCTGAGGATCTAAGTCACCGTAAATGGTCGAAATCATAGACACAGTGAGAAGCGAACACAAAGACTCGGTAAAGATCGAACCTAATACTCAGTCGTAAAAAGAGACAAGTTTATTACCATTACACCACGTCGAAGTGCCCTATTTACTAAGCATAGGTCACATGAGGCACAAGGCCGAATTGTATGAACCCCTGGTGAGGATCGAACTCATTAAGCAGTTGCAATTGATTTAGCTCGACAAGTTTGCTAACCATTGTACCACGTCGAAGTGTCCCGATGGATGTACGCATGTCTGTGCGTGCTTTTATGCTTCAATATTTCTGTCTTTTATTCTATTTCCAACTGCGTCCTCTGTCAAGGATATGACGATAAACTACATCCGTATCCAGGGTAAGACGATAAACTACGTCCAACAGCAAGGCCTATGATCAGAAGGTTTTTCGGAGCGTAAAAGCATCTCTTAATTGCTGGTGTTCCCAGGTCCACTCTGAACCGTGGTGGTAGCACCTTTTAGGGTCCCAGTTATAATTTAACTGAGGTAAAAAGCATTATGAAAGTGTAAAAATGGGATTTAATACCAGAAATAATCTGTAAAAAATTATTACCAGAAATAAATTTTTGAAGAAGGAAAGCTATTATTTTTTAAAATTATATTATCAGCTATACATTTTTGAGGAAAAAATATTACCTGAAATAGATTTTTGAGAAAACAGAAATATTAGCAGGAAAAAAAAAGTTGTCGGCATTAAGTGACCCATTGAGGTTGATATGCCGTAAAACATACCAAGTCAGACCAATCATACTTGTGTAAAAATAGGTTTTAATACCAGAAATACTTTGTAATAAAAAATGGTTCAAATATATATGTATACATACACACCTTTTTTTTTTTTACCAAACTATCGCTATGAATCTATTTCAAAATTTTGTTGGTATTAAATGAACCCCTGAGGTTGATATGCCATAAAACAAATAACAACCAACCAACTGCGTCCTCTCAGGATCTTTCATGATTACTGTCCATATTTGTCTAACTCTTTTTTTTTTCATCTCATTATATCTTTTTTTTTTTTTTTTTGAATTTTGTCGAGTTAATCTATTGGCTAAAATAAAGATGTAATCGGATTTTATACTTTTATCTCTCTAGCATTTTTCTTATCGATATTTACTTAGAGTGACAGTGAGAATCGAACTGGTTATAACAATAATACTAGGTTGGTGCAAAAATAATGACGTAATAATGTCGTTTTTTGACGTTAAAAAATACATCAAAAAATTACATTATTACGTCATTATTTTTGCACCAACCTAATATTTTGTTTTTCGTTCACATAAATCCGAGGCTTTCTTTTCCATTTAGAACCGCCTATTTTCTCTCTCTCTTTTCTTTTCTCCAGTTCTCTATTTCTTTTCGTATCTACGATTGTCTCTCTTTCACTTCTTCGCTCCCACTCTTTCTTTTTTCAGTACATCTTTATTATTGTCTCCTTATTTCTCTTCGTCTCTTCTGTTCTCTCTCTCTCTTTTTCTCTTCGTCACACCGATTCTCTTTCTTTTTTCTTTTTTTTTTTTTTTGTCTTTTCTATTTTTTCGTTTTTCTCTCTGTCTCTGTTATTATCTCTCTTTCTCTTCGTCTTTCATATTTTTTTCTCTTTCTCTCGGGCTTTACTTGCCTCTAGTTCTCTTTTTGAGCCTTTTCCTTTCTTTCTCTCATTTATATTTGTATGAACACATTGTCCACTGCACTTACATTGTTTTTGTTTTTCCCTTAAGCTTATCACCCCAAGCAAAGCGGGAGTGCCACTAGCACACAAGGGGTTAAAGAGAGTGGGAGCAAGAGTAAAGAGGAGTGACAAAGGAAAGGATGAAGAGAAGGACGGGGAATAGATCAGGACATCTGGAGATGTCGATTGACACTGCATTTGAATAGTTGGAGATTATACTAATCAGAGAAGCAAGTAAGAGGAAGGGAGTTTCACAGACGGGAAGTGTGAGACATGAAGCTATATTTAACCGTTTCCACCGTGAAAGGGTGGGATTATCTCTTTTTTCCCCTCCTTTCCATCTTTTCTGTGTTTTTCTTTCCATTGAGCACTTTAGTTATCTAACCATAACTTATTCTCTTTTTTCCCTGTTGCTCTTCATTTATTTATTTCTTTTTTCATCTGTCATTATTCCATTTGACTCTTTTCTCTCCTTCTACAATTTATACTTTCCTCTTCATAATCTAATTTCCCACTTGCATTATTTACATTATTCGGACTCTTATCCTCATCTTCATTGCCAAATTCACAATGTTTCGGCCGTTGTACGCTCCGGCCTTCTTCAGGTGATTCGAATTTCGTACCGAACTCATTATTTTGTCCACTGAGGTTGTTCTAGATCCACGTGCCATACCTCTTGTGGATGTCTTACTTATTTCATTCTAACTCAACTTTTCAGGTTTTGGTTCACCACTGCTGTCGCCTGGTATTGAACTCGCAACTCTTTGGGTCTAGCCGCTGGATCTGACCAACGGTTTTATCCACTAAGGGAAATAATTGAGAGGTGCGGAAGAGGCATGGAACGTGGAACTAGAACAATCTATCGCGGTGGACGAAAAAAAGGGTTCGGTTCGAAATTCTAATCAAATAAAGAGGCCGAAACGTTGTGAATATGACAATGAAGATAACAATCCGAATAATGTAAATAATGCAAATAATTATAATAGCTCATCTCAGAGATATAGAGGCCGAAACGTTGTGAATATGCCAATGAAATTGAGGATAACAGTCCGAAAAATGTAGATAATGCAAGCAATTATAATGCCTGAACTTAGAGATATAGACAGATATTTTTGACTCTCTCTAAAATCGAATTCTCTCTCACTCCCCATTTTCTTCCAACTTTTACTGTATCAATGTTTTGGCTTCTCTCTCTTTCGTTTTCTCTTTCTGGTTTGTTATAGCAAGATTTTACTTTTCCTCCCGCATTTCTATAGTCTTTCTTACTATTCAAGACAAGGACTTAGCAAAGACCCCAAATCTGGAAGACTATCAATCATATTTTAGAAATGTTCACATTTGCCAGTATCCTGAGAGATTCCCAGTCAGGCAAAGTTGGCTCCACATCATTCAATATATACTGACGGAAAGAGACAAAGAAACTCAACCACGACGAAGATGACAGAAATGGCGCTGTTGTTTATATCTGAAGCTTTGTGCCTTGAAAGAGAATCAGTCACTTACAAAGCAGCAGGTTGAATCTTTTAATAAACACCATGCAAACCAGCATATACCAACATTTCTTCTGTACAAAAGACTATGCGTGTTTGTGTGCTCGCGAAAGTGTGTGTTCGCGTAAGTCTGTGCGTGCTTAAAGTGTCATGATTCTCCTTGATGTACTGAATATCTAAGAATAATTACCAGTTTAATGTATGTTTGCTTTCATTAGAGGCAATGTAGCCCTCATAAACGATAGATTTATTTCAACTGATACGTGTTTTTGATTTAAAAATATCATTTCTTCAAAAGATAATTGATTGTTGTCATATGCGATGAAAATCACGGTGCCTAGCGTGACGATTAGGTGGATATTTGGTAGTAGATATGCGGCATTCTGTTCAGGTAGAAATTTATTCAACTGTCTTCTTTACTTTCTATTAGAAGATAGGTGATCATGGCCCTCAACAACTTCCTATCGTTTGTTGCTCTTACTCAGTTCAGTTTCTTTCGGTGTCTTATGTGTGCCAAATTTTTCAAGCCGTCTTTTCTCATTATGTATCTCAGAAATTTCAAGTCACTCTTTCTGATTATAAGTATAAGCGGAACATTTTGCTTCCATTTTCATAGAAATACTTATTCCTCACATGTTTCATCCATGACATTCTCACATTCTCTCATCTTATAAGACTTTTCCTTGACTGATTTAGCTATATCATTAGCTATATATATATATATATATATATATATATATATATATATATATATAAAACAAATAAACTAAAAATATTTTGGATCTAATCTAATTCCTAAAAATTTCTAGAATCGGAAATATATGTGTTCAAAAGTACTGTTCGGGCTTTGTTTGATCAGGAGGTCCTACGTGGCCAAGTTGATCCAAGTCATGTCAGATATAATGACGTTATCCACTCGGGGACGCAGGTTCGAATATTTTTTCTCAAATATTCAGGCCCGTAGATGTAGGTAAATAAATATCCCGTTTAAACAAATAAATTAAAAAATCTTTTGCATTTTATCCATTTTCCCTCTGTCTCTCTGTGCCTCTCTCTGTCTCTTTGTCCTTGCCTGTCTGTCTGTCTCTCTATCTATCTATCTATCTATCTATCTATATATATATATATATATATATATATATATATATATATATATTAATAAAAACTAAGTTTAATCGTCAAAATGATTGTTATTATTAAGAGGAAGGACCAACGTACTTTTTAATTATTTTATTAATTTTTAATCATTCTTCCATGTTAGAAATTTTGGTTAAAAAACTTTTTCTTTTTTTTTCGTTAACGGTTGATGTAATATTTCCTATTAGTGTTTTAGCACCTTTTTTCCTCGGTTAAAATTGATTTGGAAATTCTTGTAAAAATCAAATATTTTTCTTATTCTAATAAAACTTTAAGGACTTATTCACAAATGAATAAAATTACTTTTTTTTTTAAATATTTCTTTGGTAGAAACATTTTTTTACATATGCTATTCTCCATTTATTTACTTTCATGAAATTTTGAGAAATTAAATTTTAATTGCAAATTTTATTATTTAAAATCAAGATTCCTCGTAAATTGTAAAAAATCATTTTTTTTTTCAAACTGCTACTCATTTCTCTAAAATCCGCTCCGATCGTAAAATAAAAAAAAATGAAATAAAATTGATATTATTTAATTAGAAAAATTTTAATTGTTTTATTTCGACACTATATTTTAAATTTACACTCCAATAATATATTAAGTTTATATTAACTTCAAGCTTTGAATCTGTGTTTAATTTACCGTTCCTCCCATGAGACCGAGTATTTAAAAAAAAAAAACCCAAAAATCAAAAAACAATTGCAATAAGTAGTTCATTTACCATTTGTAATCATTTGACGACTTTTATAGCATTGTATTTTTATTGTAGTCATATGTATATTTATTAATATATAGTTTATAGCTCAGTTTGACTACAATGAGCAAACTGATTAAATTAAATATTTATTTGCTTATCTGTGCATACACGCTATCGTCCGAATATACAGTTATCAATATCTCGTTATTTATTTCACATTCCCACTTATCTCTATATCTGTATATATCTATATGTATCTACATATATATATATATGTGTGTGTGTGTATGTGTGTGTGTGATTATTATCTTTAAATACATTTTGATTAAAGCAAACATGCAAATACCTATGGAAATACGACTTATTACATGTGTAGTAGACCGGGTGGGGAATGAAGATGAAAAGAAAACACGTCTGTTTATATTTCCTGCTAAAAAGGTCCAGGCTACAATAGGATATTGGACTTGGATTAAGTCCACCTGAAGATAAGGAAGACAAACAAACAATATCTCTTAAAACAAATAAGTGTATTAACAAAAAAGTACAAACCACATAGATAGTTAACATTGTGTGTCGAAAGACTTGAAGCAACAGAAATGTGGTTCTAAGAAGGATGCTGAGGATACCATGGACAGAATATGTGAGTAATGAGGTCTTGAAACTTATAAAAACTTATAACTTAGGAAAATGTGTGTGTGTGTGTGAACGTTCGTATTCTGGTGAATGTTATTTTGGAGAAGTTCGTAAGTGTTCGTATTGTGGTGTATGTTTGTAATCTTCATAGCGTTTTCCTAGAAATGGGAAACGCTGATGTTCTAAGAGTTTACATCTTGTCGCTGAAATGAAGAAAAAAGAGAGATTTACCTCACCTCCACGCGAGGTGGGATTTGGCACGAGGCCTGAAGGCAAGATCGAGGCAAGAGGTCGCCCGGTATTTATAGCATGGGGAGAGAGATCCCTGGTGAAGAATTTGTAAATTAAGGAGGAGGTAACTCCGACAAATGTAATCCTTCTTGATTTCTCTCAAATTATTTTTTCGTGGTGTCCGAAGTTGTATTATTACTCATGAATCCACTTAAAAGAATAGATAAGCCCAAAGTATTCCACTGAAAGACGGTAACTCAGCGATTTCTTTAAACCAGTAATTTCTCTTGAGGATAATGCCACAAGTATAGCAGCAATGGTGGGAAACAATTTGGTGAATGAAAATAAATACTTTTCAAAAGCATAATTTTCTTCTCAAGTAGACGATCGTTTTTCATATGTAAATACCTACTCAATTGAATTTGTCATTATTCAAAGTCATAAATAATGTTTTTATTAATGACTTCATTTTTTCGTCTTGAAAAGTTCTGCTGTCGAATTTTCATCGATTCTAAGCGAACATATAAAACAAAAATAAACTGGAAATTGTCTGCTTTCTTTCTTCCACGGTACTATATCAATCACAAGTCCAACACTCTAGAACTGACAATCAAACGAGGTAGTACAATAATTAGATTAATGCCTTTCTTCAGGATATGATAACGAAGGTTATAACTGGAGTAGGTAATAAATTTTGGAATCAGGTTCTCAGGACTGTTATAAACCGTGTCCGACCAACGGTAGCGTTCCGCCCGCCTATTTGATTACACAGAGGAAGTGAATATAGCTGAAGAAATAGTCTTTGAAAAATAGTGTAGAGGGACACCAAGTGGCTTGATTCGGGAACATTTTGACCTATTAACCGGCAAGCAAAGAACACAGACGTCTCAGTTCGTTATACACATTAACGGATCAGTAAGAAAGTGAAAATTACAAATTGATTGTAATAAAATCAAACAAGCAAAACAATATAAATATCTGGGAACTTTTCTGATAGAGGACGTAAAGTGTGACACTGAGATCCGAAGACATATTGGATAGCCAAAGATACATTCCAAAAGTTAACCAATAAAAAAATCAGTATTAAGAGACAGAAAAATTTTGTTAGAAAAAGTATTCAAGTATTACGTATTGCAGCGAAGAATGGACAATCTTCTCAAAGACTTGGAGCAAAAAAATGTGGTTCTACAGAAGGATGCTGAGGATGCTGAGGATGCTGAGGATACCATGGACAGAATATGTGAGCAATGAGGTCTTGAATAAAATGGAAACAAAAAGGAAACTTATAAGAAGAGGCAGTTGAAATTTCTGGGGTACATAATGAGGAAGGAAGGCTTGAAAAATGTGATACTCAGAGGGCAGATATAGAGAAGAGGGATAGAGGAAAGCAGCGTGAAACATACTCGATGAACTTGAGTAAATAGCTAGTAGAACAGGATTCAGGAAATAACAAAAAGAGAAAACTTACTAAGAGCTATAATAAACAGGCAGATGTGGAGGGCCATGATCGTCTACGCCTTGAAGTGACACAGCACATGAAAGAAAAAGAACAGCTTTCAAAGGTCTCATTAAAGAAATTTGCAAAATATTCGTTCACTCAAATCTCAATCTATAAAAGGCAGGATGTATGTGTGTGTGTGTGTGTGTGTGTGCGCGCGCGCGCGCGCGTGTGTGTGTGTGTGTAACGAATGCACGGCCGCAATTTTCGACGGATTTGCACCAACATTTACATGCACATGCTCTAAGTTAGCGGGCAGGCCAAAGCCGACTTTGCATTTCCCAACTCCCATGGATAGTGGAAATAATCGATTTTTTCATGCTTCTACGGCAGTTTTCATGTAGTTTGCGCCCATTTTCTACTGGCCAGCGTGAGAGCCAACAGGTGACTGACATGAATGTTAACTAGCATGCTAGCATGCAAAAAAAAAAAAAAATCAATAGCTGCATTCGTCACAACTGGGAAAAATTTAAATCTGCATGGCACTTTACTCCAATTGGCTCATTCGCTTGCTTAAACTCAACGTTGATTCTGATTCCGGAGAACTGGGTTGGGTGTTAAAAAGTATTTGTTGTTAACATTCTTTTTTCATTCGGTTTTTCCAGTTACGAGTCCTTTTTTAAAGCTGATCGTTTTGTGTTCATTTTGTTTAAGTCTTTTTTCGTAACAGATCTAATGTTTAGTATAGACCTTAGAAAAAATTCGCAGTGTGAGATAGGTAAGAAGTAAGGCATGTAGCAACATCAGCACGGCAAAAGGCACTCATTTAAAGGCAAGGAAGGGCAAAAATATTTTTAGCGATTTCTTTATGAGTCGTAAGATTTTTGAATCAAGGACGGGCAACACCGGGCCATGCTGCTAGTGATAAATAAAGCGAAAATACTAGCCAAAGAGAGAAAGTTCAAAGACGATTTGATTCATTTTTTTACGGCTTACCAAATCTCGGCAGATGATGTAAAGACAGGAATTATATTTTTTAGATTTTAAGAATGTTTTAGCGGGTGGAGATAATAATGATTTACTGATATATGTCTAAGAAACACATACATGGAGGGAGAAGAGGTGGACTCGTGTATAATTTTTAGCAATCTAGTCTCGTTATAGAAATTACGACTGAGCAGTAAATTCGAGTGGATGCTCTACACTTTGACCTTGTGCCACATCTATGCTACGATTAGAAAATCATTGATGAACACTTCGACGGGATGTAATTGTTAGAAAACTTCTCTTGCTATATCAATGAAGACTGAGTAGTGAGTTCGATCCTCACTGGATGTCCTTACTTTCGCCCTTGTGCCACATCTAAGCTACACAGAAAAGAAGTACTAAACTATCATGTGAAATCTGTTCTTCCGTATGGCAGCGAATGATCGACAATCTCCTCAAAGACTTAAAGCAACAGAAATATGCCTCGGCAGAAAGATGCTGAGGATATTATGGACAGAACATGTGAACAACAAAGTTTGGGAGAAAATGGAAACAAACATACGACAACTTGACTCTAACATTTGGCGATTGCGAATGTAAAATGTAAAATAAAATCAGAATTATCATAAAATTAAATTAGATTAATAATATTCTATGTTTAAAATCATTTTTAATAAGAGTAGGGAACGCTGTCCGTAATGCAATTGGAGAGGTATAATTTATAGGGTTTGATTACCAAAGAAAGGGTGCGTATTATGCGTCAGTAGAAGCATTTTCCCAAACTTTCAGCATAATTTTAGAGGTGCATATTACGAATGAAGGGCAATTATACATGGGGAATTACGGTAACCATTCTTGTCGTAGCAACCTAAATATTACCATGACAGAGGAACTGTAGTTCAACTTGACGGTTTATGGAATCTGTCCTATTGACGAATATGCAAATTACATTCATCCAAATTTTTGACACTTCTGGTCCAGCTCGTACCTGAGCCAACTGTTAAAGAACACATTAATGTTTCCTGTCGCCAGTGAATTAGGAGACTAAGTAAGTTTTTTTTTCTTTGCTGCTTGGAAGATATCAACATTCAGTGAAATAATAAAATCCTCATATCATTTACCCCCGGGCCATGTACAAAAATTGTAAATCGGCTGCGCTGGCCTCAGTATGACTACCAACCCATCTTTCTTTTTCAAATATTGAATAATCTTAAAAAACTAGCACAACAATACATTCGAAATTGTTTCTATCTATCTATGTATTTTCTCTTCTGTTCCTATTGTTACAACTTAATCTAGATCATTCCACTTGATCCAAAGCGAATTCTTCCAGGCACATGCTTTCTTGTTTCTATCATTTTCATTTTCATATCACACCGCGTGACATAAGTTCTTCAATATGGCTGTCTACAAGCGATGACCCGCAATCCGGATTTGATGATTCATCCGACTTGATTTATCTACATTCTACTCATCATACTTTACCCGACCCATTCATTTTAATCCTACAGCATGCTCTCTGAGGTCAGCTTATTATTTATGAGCTCTCCACCTCAGCCTATATTTTGTCTACTTAGGGTTGATGTATACCCAGAAGCTGTTACCTGGCCCCAAGGAAATATTACACTGTTAGCTGTTGCGAAACGTGAGACGTGACATCAGTGTGTCTGCAAGCATTTGTAGCAGCTAAAATCACATATCTGTAGCGGTGTGTAAGCATCAGCATTTGACGACTTCTATGTGTACATGTATGCAATTATAAATCAGAAGTTTGTAATTTTGATCTTTATGATGAATCAAAATTTATATTATGCTCATGTGTTGGTAAAACATTTTTAAAAATATGCTCTATTCTGACATAAAATTGCTTCTTATTTCTACTAATAATCTCCTCGTATTTCTTCTTTTAGACAATTTATTTTATTCCAGCATCACCTTTTACCCTGTTCCTATATATTTGTATTTTTTAAGATAACTAGTTCGGGGTACGCGTTAGGGTGCATTGGATAACGGCTCCTGATGAGAAGACAGAGAGCCGAGTTTGATTTCCTTACATTCATTACGCGCAAATACTCTTGGGAAAGGTATGAGTCTCTTCTCCCCTCCAGCTATGGGTTGAATAGCAGGACAGACTGAGTCCTGTAGCCTTGGTTGACGGTCAGTCTTCCGCAGAAAGAAATGGCTACCTACTGCTTAGTCAGCCATGAATCTAAAGAGACATGATCACCCGAGCGGATATTACGTATGGCACTTAACTAGATTGGCAGATAGGTCTCATCATTTTACAGTTGAATGGCTACATGTAAGCATAAGGTCGATGCAAATAGTTTCTTGTCTTTATTTACCAACCTCCCTACATGGCAAGATGTGGCACAAGGCCAATTTTTTTTTTACGTAGGACGTGCGAGCCCTGGGCTCAGGCAAAAATTACGTGCAAATGCCCTTGAGAAAGGCATGAATCCATCTCTTCTCCGCCTTCAGGTATGGGTTGAATATCAGGACAGACTGGTCCCTATAGCCTTCGGTGACAACCAGTTTACTGCAGAAAGTAGCAATCTACTACGGGAAAAATCTTCTGCCTAGTCAGTCATGAATGGAAACTCACTGGCTGGCTTTGGTATCTATTGTTTAACCACCGGCAAAGTTTTCAAATCTAATTTCTTTTTATCAGTTTGAAATAAATTAATCCGAAATATATATTCAGTTAAGGTGTCTTAAAAGTGACTTCCAATGGCCACACATTTCGACTTAAAAAAAAACCCCAAAAAAATATTTCCCTGTAATCCAAGAATGGGTGACAGACAGACAAAAATACAGATATTAATTTCCATTTCATTTAAATTGTATAGGCATGTACGTTTTCGTGTACACATATACATTTTAATTTAATAACAGACATAAAATATTTCTGCTAGATTTTAAAAAAATAATGCCGAATAACTTCCGAAAATTTCAATAATTTAAAAAAAAGCTTCAAATTGTAACGTCGGCAGCTCTTAGGGGAGGTAAGTTTTCGAATCTACCCTTAAAGAAATCCAGACCCCCCACCAGCAAAAACAAAACCTTTGAAAGTGGTTTATTGTTGTTATCCAGTATTAATCAGGTTTATGTCGATAATTACTCATCCTAGAAATTCAGATAGGTTTTCAGTTTTTTTTTTTTGCTTCTGAATGTTCTGTTATTTTTTAAATGTTATAGTGAACAAAGCAATTGAATATCTCTAGGGCCTAAATCTAAAGGTATAGAGAATGTGAACCTTATTAGAAGGAGTTTATTTTTTCTTTGCTTTCTTTCACTGAGTGTTCCCTTGGATTCTGGGGAATAGCGCCTTTTTTGTTTACCTAAGCAGGACGCTTTCAATATCCTTCTTCGTTTACCCTATCATTTTGCTGAAAACAAGCGTCTGCAGTGATGACCTTTTTTGTTCCAGTAACTCAAAATAGACGATATCTTTCATATCTCAGGCACAAAGCAAGGTCTTCTGTGAACAGAATCCTAATTTTACGTGTTGGAACTTGTTTCTTATTTTATGAGGCTTACTGTCATTTTCGTTTTCTCTTGACATACAAAGCCTATCGAAAATGAAAGGTTGCCATTTCTTGTTTAAAGACTTCCATGTTGTTTTCGGTTTCTAGGCGGAAGTTCATGATGAACTCAAATTCTCACTTTACGAATTCAGTTCTAAAGTCATTGATAATTAATTCAAACAGATCTGAATGCCGTATAAATGGTGAAATATTACATTAAATATATACTTTGACTATTTTCATGTTATAGAGTTGACACCTGTTGACCGAGCAGTTGCTGTATTTTCAGTCAAATGCAGTGTAATTTCCTTAACCCCATACACTATGACACACTAGTTCCCTAGTACACGACATTGAAATATAAATGACTGTATTATGATTACAAAGCAATACAATATCAAAATATTAAAAAAAAAAACGATTTGTTGGTATAAAATTGAGTATAGATTGAAGTAGTAGGGAAAGGCTGAAAATTACTATAAAAATGTCATTGTAAAGTCTCTTAAGATCGATTTTCAATCAACGCTTAACAAAGAACGTCGTCGATATATATAAAAGATTAAACAGTGAAACGTCCTAAAATTAATCCTTTTTAGCCATCGGCCTAATTAAAATTGTTATGGCAATTTATCCACGAACGCATGGACTCTCTCAGCTATAAATAGGAGCAGGTACTGCCTTTTGGAGGGTGAAGTTTCCAGCCTTCAGCTCTGACATTCGGATCGAACATTCCTACTGTAACACTTCCGTTTGTATATGTTTGTATTACTGTTTCTGCTAATATATTTGTTTAACTCAATTCCTCTCTTTGTGCCTTTATTTCTGGACCTAACAAGGCCACAATAAAAATAAAACAAACAAGATTATGTAATAAAAGATAGGTTAAGGAATAGGTAAAATATTTGGTTCTGTAAAGAGATTGTTGTAGTCTCTTAAAAAGGGATTTCAAATATCGAAAATTGTGGAAGAACGGTTTGAGCAACTGTCGGCGCATATTAAGTTCTCAGTGAGATGCTGTATTAATCACTGAATCCAAAATCTTCTGGTAATGTTTTTTAATATGAAGTGATTGGCCATTCCTTACTGGAATATAATCCTTAATCGTACACTCCAATCTGTGCGAAGTATGGATAATCTAAATAAATTTACATTTTCATATAAACGAATAAACAAAATAACATTTATAAGAGAAAGTTACGCTAACCTTACTAATAAACCTTCCAGCAGACGCAAATTGACGGAAAAAAAACAAGCGATAAACCTAGGAAATTTGTTGGGAAAATCTAAAGTTGACATTACCCAAGGTGGTTTTAAACATGGAATTTGGGTGCCGCTTTAGCGTGTGTCCTATCGATCACTTTCTGCTTTAGTGTGCAACCTATCATCACATGTGTATCCTACATTATTAAACCCATTGGGAACTGACTACCGCTTTACCAGGGGTAGAGAAAAATGGCGTAATGCCAAGCCACAGGTTGAACAGTTGTAGAGAAAAAATGACTTAATGCTCAGCTATAGGTTGAACGGTGGGTAAACACTTGTAAGTATTTTTATATCTACCGTGAATATTACATACCGAATTTTTGAGAATTTTGATTCAGGAACTCAGACAGAAAACGTTAAAATTGTTCAGAAACTCAGGGCTCAAAGAGTTATGGCATTGTCTCAATTTTTTTGGTCGATACGTTAAAAGACATTCAGAATGTTTTTATTTAAATGATTTAAATATCTTGTTTTATGATTTTTTAATCAAATTTCTCATTTCATAATTTGTTTTGAGTTTAAAATTTATAATGCAAAATAAATGGTATCCTCGTTCCGTTTTTGCTTGCTTTTCCCCTTAATGTGCGATACAAGTATGGTGGTAGGATACACTGATCGGTCGGATATACGCTAAAGTTGCACCTGAATTTGGATAGGCTGAATGGGGAAAAAGTAACCTTTGTCTTCCTATGATTTGCTAATGTGTCCATATTTATGTTCACATAAGCAAATGTAATTTCGGGCGGGTTGTCGTAGTTGACAAGGGAGTTACATTATTTACATTATTCGGACTATTGTCCTCATCTTTGTCGCCATATTTATTACAACGTTTTGGCCGTTCTACGCTCCGGCCTTCTTCAGTGTTTGGAATGTCGAACTGACCCCTTTATTTCGCTCATTGGGGTAGTTCTGTTCTAGCTCCACGTGCCATATTTAATGGATGTCAGTTATCAGTCATCTCTTGTTAATTCCCCTCTCCAAGTTCTCCACAGCCTTAACCGGGTATTGAACTCACATTCTGTTAAAGGATCCACCCCTTTTTCATAAAAGTGGACTCGCCCAGTGTGTCCTTGTACTGCTGCCGGTGAATACCCGGGAGTGAAGTCAGAGTGATACAGTAAGAGAGTGATAGTGTGAGTTAACTGCTTTGTAGGAGTCACAGTTGCGAGCACGTAGACTCAGAAGGAAGCCATACTTCGATACTGAATTTCCCAGACTGAATATATATTATTATTGCTACTAACCGCATTTCTGGATCTACTAACCGTATTACCAATTATATTATTACGTCAATACATTTATTTGCTATATTTCATTCCTGCGTTTCTCATTCATTTGAGACCGGATTTCATCCCGGAATCCACAACACATTCTTTGGATCCAGTAACAGTTTATCCACTGAAATATACACAGATACTGAAGGGAGTTACATATAGTAATAATTATAAAAAGATAATTTTGACAGAAAGGTTTATGTTCCTTGATACATAATCTTCTTTCATTAGATTGCTTAAGAGTATTTGCATACCTGTAAAATCTTCACAGATAATATGTCACTCATATCTGTTTTCATAATAAAAACAAATCAAAATACGCATATTTGTCGTTATAAGAGAATCCAATGAAAATAGAATTGAATAAACAAAGAAGTTGTATTAAATCGAATTTCAATCTATTAACATGTAAAACGGATATTTATATCACTTGCGTTTATTGAATTCTTTCTAACAAGCAAAGATTTTTCTTTTTTTTCTTGAGAAGCAAAAATCTTGAAAAGCGAAAATCCCAGCGGAATGTATTCTATCGTTAAAGACATTCGAAATTTTGCTTGTAGGAAAAAGAGTTAACCGTAAAATTTCATTAACTTACATAAACTAACGAAAAATAAAATTGCATCACACTGAAGACCTATACATATTTCGACCTAATGCATATAATTGGGATGTAGATATTCAGATAAAATAGCTTGTGACGTCGTAATATTTGTATAAGTGCAATTTCTGTGTCGGTGTTTTAGACGTTGACATAAAGTTCAATGAAGTGAAAGAAGCAGATGTCTTCCAATCTACATGTATTTCTATTGTCTAATCAAATTCACTTGAATAGAATAAGATTATGAGCCTTCGAGAGGGTGGATCGTTATTTCAAAGAATATCTGCGGATGTTGAATGTCCTTTTTGGTGCTGCTTGGAAGTTGATAACGGTATACAAATCACCGTTCTTAAACATGAGTATTCTAGTCTATTGATGTTTGAACTTGCGCCTTGCGTGGAC
Source organism: Acanthosepion lycidas (assembly GCA_963932145.1). Lineage (NCBI taxonomy): Eukaryota > Metazoa > Mollusca > Cephalopoda > Sepiida > Sepiidae > Acanthosepion > Acanthosepion lycidas. Next base: position 107,518,092 of record OZ010589.1, on the reverse strand, counting down.
CATACGGTTATCTTTTTCTTTGTAGATATAAAATGGCCGCTTCGAATCACATATGACGTGTATCAAAGCTCCTCGTGACCAATTCTTCCCGTAACCTGCTTGTCAAACCTGAGCGCCTTACTAATGGTGTTAATTGACTTTCTGGGGTTCTTATCGATAATTTCGTACAAATTCAAGTGTTTTGATAGTATTAGGAGAGTTAGCAGGTGATTTACGTTTGGCTACGACAATAGAATCCCCGTCAGTGAATTTCAGATCTTTTTTCGAAATTTGACAACCAACCACCATGCAACTTTGAGAAACTGAGAAATCACCATTCTCTGCTTTTAACGATAATGATTACATCGTGCGTTTTTTTATTTGCAAAGGTTAGCTTGATGTTATTCCTCACTGATGTGAAAAGAAATAATAATCAGAATAAGTTTTAAAACAGCTAGAACTGTTAAAAAGACCTATCTTCGAAGAACTAAGCAACACTGTATGTCAGACCAATAGTGACCTAATGGCAAAATGCAAAACTATTGCTACGTCTGGCGTTTCGTCATACGAAAGGTCTTCTTCAGACTAATGAATGGCTTTATCAATTAAATCTTTGGAACGCCCCAAATATAACGACAACAGGCCCAGAAGTCAAATGGCAACAATTGAAAGAAAAGAGGAAAAAGAGAAAAGATCAAGAAATGAGTGTAAAGTGAAAAAACAAAAAAAATGACGAAAAAGACAGATAATGAGGAAAGAGGGCTAGGGAAGTCTGGTACTCATAGGACAGATTGAAAGCAAGAGGGATAGAGGAAAACAAAGCATAACCTACTTAGTGAGCTTGAGTAAATGGATGTCAGAACAAGGTTTAGGAGAGATAAAAAAAGACAAAATTTATTAAGAGATACAAAGGAAAGGAACTTGTGGAGAGCCATGATCGCCTATGCCTTGAATAGAAATGGTACATAAAGAAGAAGATCTGTTAGGACAGATTGAAGGCATGAGGGATAGAGGAAAACAACACATAACCTACTTAGTGAGGTTGAGTAAATGGATGTCGGAACAAGGTTTAGGAGAGATAACAAAAAGACCAAATTTATTAAGAGATACACGGCCCATAAAAGAATAAGAAGAATATTGTTCTTTCATAATAGCCCCTTAGAATATGAAAAATTAGTTTCTAAATTATTAACATCATAAAATTATCTTCCTCATCGAAACAGTGTTCATGTTTCTGAGTCGCTTATGCTAGAAATGTTCTGAAACGCTAAATTTACGTAAATATTTCGTTATCCAATGCAAGCAATAATGAATGTCATTGTTCAAAAGCTATGAAAGAAAGGATAAATGAATACAAATCACCATGGTAACATTTCTACATACAAATTTTGAAATGTTCATTTAGAAAGTTTTGGCACTATTTTATGCATCCTATGCATTGACAATTAAGAATATGACATGGCGGTAGTTTGGTTTTGCTGACCGGCAGTGTCGTAATCATGTATATCATTAAGGGCATTTTATAACGACTTCTAGCAAGTACTAATCAACGTGGAAGACGAAATCCATCCGCGAACTCTTTTAAATAAATGGCAATAGAGGATTTGCATTTCGTCTTGCCAAACTATTCACAGGAAATCATATAAATGCAGATTTTTTTCGATAAAATCAACGCTCATTTCTCTATCTGCCTATCGGGTCCCTGGTCGAACGAACTCCCAGCATTAGACGACCCTCTACTGCTATTAACCTCGCTTTCGAAGGGAGGACGCCTGTTTCGTCTTATTTGCCTACTAAACATTCATAACTATTTATAGCGTTTAAATCTTAGTTCCTTAACGAATCTAGCATAAATTTTCCGCCATTTGCCTTTACAGCTTAGCAGAAGAGAGTTGGACCAAGTTAACCTGAACACAAGCTCATAATTGAGGAGCATCTCGTAAGACTCGAACTTAAAATGAATACTTAATTAGACTGTTACATTAACTGCTGCACTGAGAAGATGCTTAGTGGTTAAGAGTACAGCTTGTGATATTTAATAGTGACCAATATCCCTATCTTTTTCAGCCTTTATGGCCCAACGGCTGTTTTCTATCGATCTGGTTAACATCTCAATTGAACCATTTATATATCTACGAGTGTAGAATGTTATCTCTCTGTCTATGTCTACGGAATATGGGGGCATATTTATTCGGAGTTCAATCTCTGAGCAGTTTAGCAGAAGGATTTATTGAAAGAAATAACATATAATCTTATCCATTTTCAAAGACATTTGCTGCTTGCTGTCCATTTCTTTTCTTATGTATCACATTTCGCGTGATAACTTTTAAATATCGCATTACGTGTATTCACGATACCGACTTCAAACAGCAAAGTCTCTGAAAATGGCTACGGCTAACCGGAAGTATTCAGATATAAGAAAAATATCTTCAAATATAAACCGGCAATTGAATCATAGAAAAAAAAATTAACAAGGTACTTTCGCTCGTGTATAACAAAATAAGACAAAAGAAAAATTATTGCCAAAATCCAGCGAATCTATCTATCTATCTATCTATCTATCTATCTATCTATCTCTCTCTCTCTCTCTCTCTCTCTCTATATATATATATATATATATATATATATATATATATATATATATGTACTATTAATGGAATATAAATATATTTTCTTCAATATTATATATATATATATATATATATGTATATATATATATTTAGAGGTTTCAGCTACGCGTACGTGAAACCTAGGTAGGTTAGTCTGGCTCGAGGTTTATTTACTTATTTTACTCTACTTAGTGTATTGAGCACTTTGTTTAATTATTTTACTTTACTCATCTCGGAGTGTTTTTTTCTTTGGACTCTGAACTTAGATTCTAGACGATTATTTTCGCCGGAAGTACATCTTCTTAGTTCTTTCTTTCTTTTTTTTTTTACCTTTTTTTCCCCTTAGATATTAGTTTGTTCATTTACAAGCTAAAAACCTCAAGGTTTTGCCGGACGAGTATATTTGCTTATATTTATCAGGATTTATATATATATATATATATATATATATATATATATATATATATATAAAAGTGAACATAGAATCAACACTTAGAGGCGATAGTCTGTTTCATGCTATATGCAATCGTCAGGCCTCTAAGTGTTGACTTCTATGTTCACTTTTATATCGGTTCAAACGCTCTATCTCTGATATTGAGCACTTTATCCCATAAATATAGCACACCTTAAGACTATACTTCTTCATATATATATATATATATATATATATATATATATATATATATATTGTTCATGTGGGAATGGAGGAGCATTGGCTTCAAAAGTATGTGCTGTAGGGACAACTACCAAAATCCAAGCGTTCAGTTGGACGTCCTCTCTTACGCTACAAAGACAAAATTGAAAGACAACTTGAAACGCCTCAACTTCGATCTAAAAACCTGGGAGGGTCATGCATCAATCCGAAAGAAGTGGCATAAGACATGTTTCATTAAGTTGAAGGGTTTTGAAGATAGCAGAGTGAAGCACCGTGATCTGCTTGGTCAATCTGTGAAGCAGAGACGCCATCAAAATCCTGCTTTAACAAATTTCATCTACTAGTGTGGCGTTTTCGCCTGCAGCAAGGTGGGGATAATATCACACTTAAGAAAGCACAAATGAAATATGTCTTTCCCTTACATGATTTTCTCTACAATAGCACCTGACAGCATGCACAAGTGTAAAACAAAAGCCACCACCCAATGCTTATTTATACTTCACAATAGGAGAGTCCACCATGTATATATAGACCATAAAAGAAATATACACACACACACACATATATATATATATATATATATATATATATGCGTGTGTGTTTGTGTGTGTGTATATATATATATATATATAGATGTGTGCGTGTGCGTGCGTGCGTGCGTGTGTACAAAAGTGGACAATGAAGTCAATACCCAAATGACACAATCTGTTTCATGCTAAACGCAATCGTCAGAGGTTGACGATTGGTCTAGCCTGAAATATTAATAATATTAATGTTGTCTCTGGGTATGGGCTTGCATATACATTTTTATATTTACATACTCTCTATCCCTGATACTGAGAATTTAATCCATATACATGTATATAACCTTAATATAACATACTTTAAAATTATATTTTATCATATAAATGAAGAAATATAATTCATGGGATAAAGTGCTCAATATAATAGATAGAGCTTATGTAAAAGTGAAAGTGAACATTGAAGTCGATACTCAAAGGCGACAGACTGTTTCTTGCTAAACGCAATCGTCAGGCCACATGCGTTGTAGTATTTGTCGCCTATTTGTATATACGAGTCAGTGATACATTGTAGATAGTCTGTTGCATTATAACAACTGTTTTGACGGGTGTCGTTTGTAAATTTGTTTGTTATTTACATTACTTAATTGGATAATTTATTTTAATTGTTTTCTTTATTTGTTTTTAGTTTATTCATTTTTATATATTCTTTTCATTTTTCAATTTTTAAGCAACGTAATAAACATTTGTTTTCATATCTGCATTTTGAGATGAGTTCTGATCGTTTATTTAGTAGTTTTTTTTGGTCTGGGGATGTAATATTTCTCAAAGCAGATTTTGCAGTTTTTGGATTGATTGATTTTTTTATATTCTAATATAATTTTGATGTGATTTTCTTATTGTATTAATTTCTCAGATATATCAGTAAAGTGCTGTGCAAAGATTTTTCTGTTCGTAGTTTCTTTGTTTCCAGGGTTATTCCCTCACTTCTATGTATATTTTTTCTTCGTTATCTGATGATTTTACCGTGGCTTGGTATATTACATTGTGTTGTAAGCAACAGCTATTTAAGGTACATATGTTCTTTATTCTGCAGTTACACGTGTGTTTCATTTGTTCGATTGTTTTTTTGATAGTTTTCCTGTCATGATTTTTTTATTATTTGTTTTATTTTCTCGGTGCAACTGTAGGTGATTTTTACTGTGTTTTTGTTGAATATTTTATGGAGAGTGTTTTTTTCTGGGAAGTGTTTGGGTAATAGTGTGATGGATATTTTTCACATGTTTGTTTTTACATTTTTGATGTTCAGTATGTTAAAACATATCATGTTCCTCTTCCTGTTAGCTTTTTTGTCCTCTGTGGTGTGTATGTGGCGGCAATCCACTATCTTTTAGGGCTGTTTCATAGTCTTTCTTAAGTTCGTTAAATATGGTTTCATTGGAAGAATTGTCGGAAAGCCTGCGGTTTATTGATTTTGGCATATGCTTGATTGGAATATGTGTGTATACACACTGATTGACACAAAAACAAACCTTTTTGAAAAACATTATTATTTTTGAAAAAAAATTATTATTGCTTTTTTAGTGTTGACTGTTTTGTTGGTTATAGTTTCTTAAGATTATAACAGAGTCATCCCTGTAGAATTCTGTATCATTTCTATCTATAATTTTACTTAATTCGTGCAGTGAAAATATACTTATGAGTTCGCAAATATCACCATCAAAGATTCCCATTGTCGCGTCAAAAGCCCCTTCTTTTTTTATCCCATGCGTATTCATAGTCGAATAACAGTGATTTTCGGGAGTTTTTTAATGATTTTAATTTCGTTTGTGTTTATTCCTATCTGTTCTTGAGCTTAGGTGATGGCCTTATCCAGAACCCATGTTACATAAAAGCGTCCCCTTAAATGATACAGAACTCTACAGGGACGGGAAAATGTAAGAACGCTGAAAAAATAAATAAAATTTAATAAAAATTTCCTTGTCCATCATACGTTTGCTGCCTGAATATATTCTAAGATATATATATATATATATATATATATATATATATATATATATATATATATATATATATATATATTATGAAATAGACAAAGTTCGAAAATTATTTTAAGACATTTTTATGTTTATACATTGTTTTTATACATACAAATATTTAATTAAAATGAATATTTTCTTATGAAAATTTATCTGACATTCAGACCGGTAAATATTATTAATACTGTTTATTATAAAACAGAGCAGTTACTTAAATATTGTTAACTATAAAAAGAATGTATTAACATAAAAAAAATTCTTAATATATATATATATATATATATATATATATAATGTAATCGTTATCTTTAGAAGATACTCATATTTTCAATATTTCAATATTTTCAATATTCGGCATTCAGGCCGGTAGACGAAAATAAATAATCTTACTGATTAATAATTTTCAAATATGAGTAGCCACTAAAAATAACTGTTAAAAGTGCTAATATTTATATATCAGTTGCGACCCTGAAATCGGGCTTGTCGGGCGTAGACCCAGTGAATTAACATTTAGTTATATCTGTTCAAAGCAATAAAAATCATTCGTAATGTGTCGTATTCATTCTTGACTCCAGCTGTATCCAAAATTAACTCTGTGCCTCAAAATATTGATAGAAATAAATTTCGTTGATATTTTTCATAATAAAGAAAACCGAAAAATAAAGTGAAAAAATATAAAATTTACGTCTGGCTGCGTAGATGTGAGGCTTTTCAAACTGGATGCATACTTAATAGGCAATGTATTTCTTGCTCTTTTAAAAAATCTCTAATGACTTGTATGCCTTGTTCATCATAGAAAACATTTTTATTTCAGTTTATGGCTGTTATATTTACATTTTAAATATTTTATTCCGTTTTTTTTTTTGTTTTGTTTTTTTGTGGAATGTATCAATTTCAAGTCGGGCAAATGGAATTTAATTCGACCTCAAGCCGGTGAGAATCAAAGAAAGTAGCAGTCTTAACTTATTGACTGGAGGGATGGGGTCAGGATTGTGACTGACGTTGTGCTGAGGAAATGCGTCAACAGTAGTGATTATACTGCCGCATAGACATATATACAAACACACACTGAAAAGAGATACACACGTTAATTTTTCTTAGACATATGGAATCATTTTTTATAATAAATGTTTATTCTGATAGAATTATTACAATTATTATTTAAATATGAAAATGTATTTTGTTTTTAATTTCATTAAAAAGTAAAGGAATTATGTTAGCATCTAAGTTATACCAATAGTATTAGGCTGGTGCAAAAATAATGGCGTTTTCTCACATATGTTACAATGTGAGAAAACGCCATTATTTTTGCACCAACCTAATATATTTTGTTAAAAATTGTAATGAGCTCGGCAAACATTGATGACCTAGAGTCGCCACTGTCACGCACATCGAGGCACGGTGGCGTAATGGATAGCGGATTGGATTGTGAAATCGGAGAACCGAGTTCGAGTCGAACCAGTTACATTCAAATATGTACTATTACCCTTGGGAAAGGTATGAATCTTCTTTTTCTCCCCTTGCCAATCTATGGGTAAATAGCAGTTCTCTCTATTTACCTCTTCGAAAAAGTTTACACAAGCCTTTACATGGAAATACCACTGAAAGACAATCATTCTATCTATCGATCTATCAGTCTGTTTATAGCTATCGATCTATCTATCAGTCCGTTTATATCTGTTCATGTATCTAATTTTCTTTAACTCACACTATATGTTTTCTATCTATAGATGTTTATCTTAGTCAGTTCATACCTATATCCACTCGTATGCACCCCTATATATATGTACGTATGTATAAGGTATGTCAGATATTATTATGCAAGTCAGTCTTAGTATTAACCAATCTAAGTTGGTAGAATGCTTATGATAAACATATCATTTAGATATATATCTTAGTAGAAATCATGTATTTGTTGGTGGGAAATTTTATTATGTAACTCGAAGTTTGTTTATAATATTGTGCATATATATATATATATATATATATATAAGATGCTTGACCTGGCAAGAGATCAAATAGAGTGAATGCATACTAAGAAATTTTGTTGCGTAAGGAAAATCTTTCCTAACTTTTAACTGCGTATTGTCACAATCGATATTTGAAACGTTCAATGACGTTGCTTTTTAATCTTTGGCGCCGGTAGGTATGAAGCACCAGGAAAGGCTATTATTTCAGGTTTTATGACCGGAGATCAAGCCATTCGCTCTTACATTATTTTACGTTCAAGGACGAAAAAACGGAACTCACTTCTTCAAATATCCCACCATGGAATCATCATATTTTATCTCCTTTCTCTCTTTTGTTCTCAATCGCTCTATGGGTTTGAAACTACTGTCTGTGATTTACGAACTGTAAGGAGTAAAAAAAAAAAAAGGTTAAGAAAGCGGAAATTCAAGAAAAGGTAGAA